>QNGE01006499.1:0-22035 GCA_008508345.1 Paragonimus westermani
ATTGCTCTCTATGATGATGATGATGATAAACCGACATTCTACTGCACGGCCGTCATCAGCCGTGTACAAACTCACCTGAAGCAGATAACCTAAAGAATTTTCGAAGTGACAACGTTTGGGTTATAAACAAAGCAGCACCAGCCACCGCAAATTGGTAGTCAAAGGATAAGTGCATACACCTACGCCAACGAAATGTGAACAGGTCAATCACTGATATGGAAGATGCTCGCAGTGTCAGAACACGTAAAACAAACTATCGTTGACCCTGCTATGTTGAAGCATATGTCAGTGCTTAAGCCAAACTTGACCTTGTCTGCTATCTTGGCGCTGTGGTCAGGTTTCTATGCTGTTTCGATCCGGTGGGCTGTGCCGACTGGGACTTCGGTCCTCGCAGATTCAGCCTTGTCAGATTGGCCAAAAGGGAGCAGCCAGACAAAAGCAGATGCGTTCGTTGTGCTTGATGACCATGTCTTGTGTTCTGGTTCGGCTTGATGTCTGTTCTCGCCTCGTCTGATTTTGTGAGTATGTGTCAGGTTCATATGTGTACTATTCCTGTTCCGCTGCGATTTTGCTCGATGTCTTGAGAATCGCTTGTGTGCTGCCGTGTGTGGTCATCCAAGGTTGTGCCAATGTATTTGTTGGTGGTGATGTTTGTTTAAATTTTGTACAGTTTGCAGGTTCTGGCGATCTGTGCAGGGTTGTTTGGGTTCGTGTGCTGCATGTGTAAGGTCTTGTCTCAAATAGCTCACGTTCCGCTGATACAGTGTCTACGTCTCTGCCGTACAGCGGCACATCTTGGGTATTCGGTGGTCGGACATGATTCCGAACACTGAGGTACTGCGTCGAGCGTGCAACGCTTCTTGTATTACACTTCAGAAATCTTGCTTCTTAGTATAGATCTCGTCATTATAGCCTCTCTCTGTTTAGTTTCCGAGAGATAGGGGTTTCCTTTCCTTATTAGCCAATCAAGTGGCTAACCAGTACTGGCCGGCTGGACACAAAGGACCCACTGTCATATCTCCCAGTCTTATTCCTTCGGGTTTACACTGGATATGTGGTGTGTTGGTGGAACTGCAATTGGTGCAGCGCAAGCCAGTTGCAGTGATGGATAAGCGCAGGCGTCCTTTGGCTTCGGTCACTGTGACAGGCTAATCCGAATCGGATGCCGCCAACCGTGGTCCTGTATGCTTCAACATTATCTGAACAGTTTTTTCTGTTTGTTTGCTGACGCCATCCCAAGATGGTTATTTGTTATAACGTGACGACTATCGTATCCTGTCAGATTTTTTCAGTGCTTCGACTGTCCTGTATGGTAATTGTTTTGGAAAACGCGCGGTTCGGCATGACGTTTGTTTTTGTCTGGTCTAAATTTGTGTGCTAGGATCGTCTGTGCAGTATTATAGTTCCTGTGGATGTGTGCAGCATCTCTTTCGGTGTGGCTGTCGATCCTCTCCAAGGTGGTCGGGGCTGTTGAATCTGTGTGTGTGTGCACCATCTGCTGCTTTGCGGTATAGGCTACTGAGCCAAAGACATTGGTTGAGAGTCCTAATCGCTCTCTTGTACAGGTGTGGGCGTCCTGGCAGTATCCAAAGCCCATACAAACTATGATCATACAAAACAAACCGAATACTATACTGTATTAGCCGTCGCGCATGATGAATCGGGTCGCCCTGTCTGCTGCACATGGCAAGGTGGATAGGCGAAAATATGCTACTGCTGACCACATCAATGATTTGATTATAGGTGAACCGCATGGCATCAGCCCTCGAATCATGTTCATGCGACTGCGAGTCGGTCAAGGTAAGTGTGCTACATTTGTCAGTATTTATGGTCCAACTATGTCACATTGATGATACAAAAGGACCAGTTCTAAGATCACTTATCCGTCACAATCCAGTCAGCACCGATAAGTGACCGAATGTTTGTTCTGAGTGACTTGAACGTTCGAGTCAAGTACGACTCGGTAACCTGGTTGGGAGTGCTAGGACGCTGTGTCACTGGTTCATTCAACGAGAACGGTGATCGTCTGCTGCACTTGTATGCTACTCAAGAGATGGCTATCACGAACACCCGAGTCCAGCTGGACACGAGCGACATCACGACGTGGACCCAGCCACGAAGCGGTCACCATCATTTGCTTGACTAAGTGATTGTGCGGCAGCGTAACATTCGTTTGTTACTTACACAATGGACCCAGACAATGAAACGAAGAAAGCCACGTTCCAGTGTATCCGCCGGCAACTGGCCGAGCATGATCGCGCAGTTAAGGACAACTGATGGAGGAAACAGGGCGAGCGCATGCAGGGCTTCGCAGATCGTCGGCAACACAAGAAGTTCTACGATTCGCTTGAGGCGATCTTAGGTCCCCCTACCCAGTCAACGAATGCATCGGTAGAATTGGACAACGGCTGTTCTTGCACTCATCCGGAGGACATCATGAGAATATGGCGCAAACACTTCGGCAGCCTGCCAAACGGCCCTGCTACAATTGATTGGGCGACTGTGAACAGCTTGCCGCAACAGGACATTAAACGTTCACTTGCTATCACCGCAGATCTGATAGAGTTGCAGAGGACGATTGGTCAACTGCGCAACGGGGAGGCTGCAGACGAAGAAGGGCTGCCAGGTGACATTCTGAAGAATGGTGGACCGGCGTTGGAACGAGCTCTGCTCCAGCTAGTTCACTCCCTATGGGAGCAGGAGGCGATGCCGCAAGACTTCAAGGACGCCCTTATTGTACTCTTGTTCAAAGGTAAGGGTAGCGAGCAATGCGCTGACAGCTACCGGGGTATCAGCCTGTTAAGCTGTGTAGGCAAGGTACTTGCCAGAATCCTCCTGAACCGACTGAATGCGAACGTTTTGGAGGTGAATGTTCCCAAGGAGCAGTGTGGATACCGGGCTAGTCGGAGTACTGTCGACCTGGTGTTTGCTGCTCGACAGCTTCAGGAGAATCAGGCCCTGTATGCCCTGTTCGTAGACATCACCAAGGCCTTCGATTCCGTGAGCCGCGAGGCGCTATGGACGGTGCTTGGTAAGTTTGTATGTCCAGGTAAGTTCGTCAATTGGGTTAGATTGTTGCATGCGGGCATGAAGGCGAAGGTGCAATCGTGTGGATCGACCTCTGACGATTTTGACATCGTCACTGGCGTGAAGCAGGGTTGTGTTCTAGCCCCAGCCTTATTTAGGTTATATTTGACTGCCATGGTAACAAATGTTTTTCAGAACTCTGGAGAGGATGGTGTTGAGACAGAATACGAGACGGACGATGTTTCGGCGCCCCAACCCGGTTACATACGTCAACGATGCACATGCTTCTTTTCGCCGATGACAGCGCATTGCTAGCACACGGCGAAGAAGAGCTGCAACGACTGGCTACAGCGTTCGCTTCGGCAGCATCAAAGTTTGAATTGGACATCAACACAGGCGGAACGTTTTCGTTCTTTCAGCCTTCTCCTGGTGGAGGTGCTGCTTGTGTACCTCCACCACCAAATTCGCATCGCTGGAGACACTGTGAACGGCTGCGGGGATTTTCGCTACTTGGGTAGATTTGTCCGTGGACCGCGAGCTGAGAGCGCGTGTGGCGAAGGCTAGTGCTGCTTTCGGACGTCTTGAAAGGCGTGTATGGAAGAATCATAGCTTGAAGATAGCCACGAAGCTGTGTGTTTACCGTTCAATGGTGCTGTCTATCCTGTTGTACGGCAGCGAGACGTGGACAATGTATCAGTGGAACGTGAGCTATCTGAGCCGCTTCCATATGCAATGTCTCATGCGCATCTTCAGTATTCGGTGGTCGGACATCGTTCCGAACAATGAGGTACTGCGACGAGCGGACATGGACGGAATGGAAACCATGCTGAGGCTGAATCAGCTCAGTTGGTTCGCTCACGTCCGTCAGATGGGCAATGGACGTATCCCGAAGCAGCTGCTGTACGGACTAGTAAAATCAGGAAATCGAAATCCTGGTGGTCAAAAGCGCAGATACCAGGATGTTATGCAGGTAAGTCTCTCACGTTATGACATTGATTTCAGATGTTAGGAAGACTTAGCGTTGAACCGGACCACTTGGAGGAATACGATCCGGACAGGCGTCCGCACGTTTAACGAGCAATTATTGCGCGGTCGCGAGCGGAAGCGTGCGTGCAAAGGAACCATCGGTGCCATAGGTCGCGGTGACGTGACTATATGGTGTTACGATGTGTGCGGTTGCAAATGCGTTGGCCGTTTGTAGTTAGTAGGTCACCAACGTACTCATAGTACACCGTCGGCGAAGACACGACGAGTATGTTAGGCTCAGGTCAGGTAGGCCATATCAGTATATCCATTCTACTTCTGTTAGATTGCATCGGCCAACAGCCGCTCTTCTTTTCAGAAACCTGGGTGTCTGTAATCTCCTACCCAGTCCTTTCTTCAGCTTTGTTGGTGTACTGTAAGATGACTGTGAATTTTGTTTTTCATACTTATCTTCTCTAGGATGCACCAACCCGCACTCTTATACTTTAATGCTTCTTGTATTACACTTCAAAAATCTTTCTTCTTAGTTTAGGTCTCGTCATTACAACCTCTCTCCGTTTACTTTCCGAGAGATAAGAGTTTCCTTTCCTTAATAGCCAATTAACTGGCTAGCCCGCGCATTGGCTGGTTGGAAACAGAGACTTTACTAGGACTCCTCCCGGTCTTATTCCCTCGGGATTACACTGGAGATGTTGTGTGTGGATGGAACCGCAAGTGGTGCGGCGCAAGTCAATTGCAACAACGGTTAAGCGCAGGCGTCCTTCGGTGTCGGTCACTGTGATAGGCTAATCCGATTCGGATGTCGTTTACCGTTTAAGGCAAAAAGTAATCGTAATGTCAGCCGAAAGGCCATACCATGATTTTTAATATACCTTGGCATTATCGACGGCAAAGCGTTTGATCATTGGTGTATAATCAGGAAGAGAGGAAATCATTCAGATATTAAAGCAACAAGAGATAATACATGAAACCCCGTCTAAACAATGAAAAAACGTCACGGTTCCTGCACCTTGTAACCAAACAAACGAGCCACAAGCAGAAGTATGACGCTGTCTGCAAGAAAGCCTCCCTACACCGTCCACAGACTGCTTTTAGGTCACAGACTGGTCCATCGAACAACGGCAAACAGACGAGGATTCCCATCTAGAACCACGAGGTGCAACGAGAAATTGACGGGAATCGTAACTACTCCTCAAAGCAAAACCCAACTGACAAATCAGCCACCCAAAGATCTGGAAGCTGCATCCTCTGATAGATCGGAGGGTTAGGAAACGAAATGCGAAGTCATCCCAAAAACATTAGCTAGTGGGTAAATACGACAGAATAAAGGGGATTTCCACCGGGAGATTATTATTTTAAGACAAAAAATTGTTCATACTTTTCAAAAAAGAAAAAGGCGCGGGACGTACTACTGTATTTTCTAGTAACTGGCAGAGTCAAACAATTGCGGTCACGGGGCGTAGAATTGTCCTACATCGAGAACAAGTAGTGGTCACTGTGACCGATCAAAAATGAACAACTGTTTTTAACTGCATTCACAAGTGTTTTGAACCAATGATGAATAATCGAAACGAACTTACCCACGTTCTACTTTCTCCATGCAAATGGGGAGTTGCATGGAATCTGCTAATCAAATATGCCCAGATTATTCCTCCTGTCTACTCTCACAAGTAAATATACAAATGTGCAGAATTCGTCCAAATACTCTCATATATGAACTGCCGGATTTGTTTTGCGTAATGGTCTTACGGGACAAATCTAGTTAATAGATCGAATGGTCAGTACATCTGGCTATCTCGTGCATACAACTTGCTTGTATCCAACTAGAAGTCTTGGGAGTGAGCTTGTGAAGATTCACACCTATATGAAAAAGGCTGACGCGTACACCAGTCCAGCAGAACAGAGCGGATTGGTCAGTAGCACCCAGAGATCCATGACACTTGTAGAATAAATTCGTCTGCTACAGGCAACAATATTACCCGTATGCTGGGGAAATTAAGGCTCTGGAAACCAGGGCAGGACTAGGGGTTACGGGTTACATAAGTCGAACAACTCTCATTACTGTGAGAATGAACTCATGAACAGTGGTGCTGGAACGTGGTTAGAAACCGGTTAAACCTGATCAAGGATGGGATATGGTAATTCCGTTCTGATCCAGCGACCATCAACTTCATACTGTAGAGAAAAAGCTGTCAGATGTTGCGATTGGCGTTGTAGTATAACGAACTTATAATGGTAAGTGACTATCACGAGGATGTGCATCTCGCAGTCCACACCTCAGGTGCTTTATTTTAGCACAAGAAGCAGTGACAAACGATCACAGCAGTCAGTTGCAGGTGATACCGTTCTGTAAACGACTACCGTGCATTTCAAAGCGATGATTTGAGCTGGGATTACGCCCGTGCGTATGCTCGTTTCGTTCCCTCGAAAGTCATTCGTCTGGAAGGGTAAGATGGCACTTGACCAAAGGAGGTGGGGGACGCTCAAGGTGACAGCGCATAAAATTGCGCAGTTCAATTTGGATGAGTTAGCCTAACTTGGAACAGACAACAACAAAAATGAACGCGTGATGTAAGGAAGGATGTATTGAAGTAGCTGAGCAACCGCGACGGGATTTCAGTTGCGTTTAGAACTTCTGAAAATGTGTTGTTAAAGTCCACTGAACATAACGACGATCGCCGATAACTGAAACAAAAGCTGATTTAAAGCATACGCAGACAGCAAGCGTGATCTGGTTGAATGACCAAGGGATATAAAATGAGCTCATTTATCAAGGGAGAGCAGAACGCAAATTCTCCTATTCGTGGTTTTGTTGACTGTCGAGCTGGTGTAAACGAGATTGAGCATCAGTCACATCATTAACAAATTCAAGTTACTCACTCGTTTCATAATGCATCGGACCACTAAATCCAAGGAAAGCCAGATGCGCGCGGAACAGGCAGGATTCAAACCTGAACAAGGACGTACTGAAGACATTCTCATCGTGACTGGTCTTGGGGTGTTGGCATTCATGTGGGTAGCAGGCGATCTCAGTATTTTCATACACAAAGAATGCCTTCGATAAGGAGGCATGCAACATGCTCTAGGACAGTCACATTCGCGATAGCCCAAGAGTAGTGAAATCTGGTAAGATTATTGTGTGCTTACTCTGCAAACAGAGAGGGTCCACTAAAAAATGTCTATGACGTTCATCAATGTGACAGTACATGTCAGGGATGCCGATTTCACGCTCAGATCTAGTTTGTCATGCACGGAATTCCAGAAGGTGATTGTGATGAAGGCAATGCACGTCAAGCTAAACGATGTGAACGAAACGGGTTGATCAACGCAGAATGTGCTTTATACTTCCAAAGTGCAAAACACAGTTTCAAAACCAAAGCGTCCCCATTCTCATCATCTATATATTGGCAATCCATATGAGACGACCTTTTCCAATACCTGGATAGCACAATCGTCAGACAAGGGAAGTGCTGAGACATTGGCAAGAGTAGTAAACGCATAATTTTGTGACACCTAGGACGTTTGCGAAACGTCCCGCAATCGTCGAAAGGACAATGTTTGCATGTGATCTGTCTTGCTCTACGGTTTGAAGACTTCGTCTACCTGTAATGTGAATATGAACCGACTTGCAATGTCTAACCACCATTGTTCTGACAAAACAGCAAATATCAAGTCGACAACCAAGAAAATTAGGTCATGGCAGCCACAGATTGAAGGTTCGAACCGCAACTGAACAGCGACCCATACAGTGTAGCTTGCAGTGGGAATGTACAGACAGCACGTGTGTAAATTTTTGACTGGCGCGAGGCATACACGTTATATGGTCGTACTGCCGGGGAGTTGCAGCGATATTTTATGGAAAGTTAGGACAACAACAATGCACCCGCCATGATCCAGTGGCGCTACTATTAAGTTTCTGTGATTGCCTATTTGTCAGAAGAATCTACTTGCTTTGCAGTTAGATTTCAGGTGGAGTGGTATTCCCTAGATGCGCAGCCTGGGGAGACATCTAGTGGAAATGTGCTAGCCAATCCAGTTACGCGCCTTACTGTCCGAAATGTTTGGATCGCCCAAGTATTCTCGCTGGAAGTGAGTAAAGTGTAGTAACAAATTCGAGAGAATCAACGCACAGTATTGAACGCAGCAGAGGCGAACTTAGCAACAGGCTATTCCACCCATCTGACCAACCGGTGGTAAACAAGTGTGGACACTGACGAGACGGGTTGTGGGGTCAACAGTTAACCAATCTGAAATGTACAACAGCGAACAGGGTGCTGGATCGGACAATCCTAAAAGTGAGGCTGAATGCAACTGCTCCACAAACGATTAACTTTTCACCCCGATGGAAAACCGAGATTTCGTGAGATCAGGCTTTTGAAACGACACAAGGGACATAGATCAAATAAGCTCCCTTAGTCCTTTTAAAAGAAAACGATTTTCAACAAGGGGCTGACCGTCACGATACAGGGGCTACGTGGTAAGCAAATCAATTTGCCTGGCTAGTATTTTGATACTGACTTCCTCGCTTTCAAGAATGGTAATCGTAACATAGAGGATAAACATCGAGGGGTAAATATGATTTCGACAGTGTCGAAATTATCGGCCACTTTGCGGTCTGACAACAAAATGTGACAAACACCTGTGAAGAGCAGATTGGGCTTCATCCAGACTGCAAGAGCAGTGGCTAGGGTTCTGTATTTCACCAGTTGTTAGAAAAAACTGTAGAAAACACTGCCCATAATAATAGGATTTGCACATAAGGCTTTCAATCTGATTGATAAAGCAACCCTCTGGAGTTGTGCTGCACGGGCAGGGGCGACCAAGAAGTACGTCAAAACACCAAAAGCGACTTGTCACCAGAAAGTTGAAGGAGTAGAGACAGATGGATTAGCATTATCATTCGCTAGTATTACCTGCCATTGAGAAAGGTCGTTTGACCTCATCGTTCCTGAGCAACTCTAAAGTTGACGGGATCTTAGAAAGCGCCCAGACTGTCTACAAGCAGAGACGTGGAACTACCCAATGGACTAACACAGAACGTCGTCATGTTCGCGGTAACGACGACAAGATTATTTGGCGCGTCTGCGGAAGTAACGCCTGAAGAGCAGAAAGTGGGTTTCGCAATATAATAATCATGAAGGTCGTCAACATCCGTCCATTTTCAAGGTGGCCGCCTAGATAACCCGAGGTCAAATAGCACGTCTAAGGACCCTGGGGGCGATCAGTGTCCTTCCAAATATGGCTCTATCCAGCTTGTTGTAGGGAACCACAATCCAACCTCGTCGCCAACCTGTTTAAGTGTGTAATATTTTGCAGACGGTAGAATACATGCCTTTATGGACAACATTTTATCAAGACAACAGACCGATTAATATCGCTGGCCATATTGTAACCGCTTATTTGACACGAACGAGCTCCAAACCCGGAAAGCAATCGGCTTATCAGGCAGCTACACTGCAGTGGGTTTTCTGCAATTCAGCTCCTCCACTGAAAAAATAGTGTGTTGAACAAGCTTTTTTCAGTGATTGACCATCAGGCTGAATACATCACAATTCATTTTACAGGGAAATCATTAAAAGGGCAAATGGAGAACGGTTCGTAACTGAGGTCAGTCATATCAACGTCGAAATGTAACCAAGTATCCACTTGAACGATGGATCTTGACAAATTAACAGGGTGGGAGTTTGACCAAGGCAGTTCCAAAGCCTGAACGAAACGTTTCTGGGTAAACAGAGGTGGACTGTAAAGGTGAATTCCGATAGCTTCAGCTGTAGACAGAATACTAGGCCCTACTGCTTTCAGCTGGATGACCGTAACTCGGCAGATTGAGAGAAATGCGTCCATTACATTGATAAAGTGATTAAAATCCACTAGGTGCCATGACATGATGGTGCTGACTGATTTCGTTATTCCATCGTTGAGCCAAGTTAGGTGATCTTCACGGACCCGTTCGTACGGTCAACGCCACTGGTTCCACAGGAACAAGCGAATGAGCATACACAGAACGATGCTGCAGGAACAGGCACTTCTTCTTTGGAGCATGGGAACAAAATCGGATTGGTAGTAAAGTGGACAGGTGATTTGGCGATGCGTGATGATTTCGGCTAGCGCATTGTATATTTTTTTCTGCTAGATGCGGCTCGCTTCCATTCCACTATTGCATGGATCTGTTTATAAACCTTTCTGGAAAGCCATTTAGTGCGAATGTTGTATGTATGAATGCCGACTTCTCGGCCATAATGTCAGCGGCGCTCTGCTCGTCAAACAGTTAATTAGGCAAGTAGTGCAAGACTATTGAAGGGAATGTACTGATCATTCCAAGTTTCTGTGTCTCGTGCGCCGAACTGAGCCATCATCGTGGCGGTGTATACGTACATCCAGGAAGCCCAATTAGCTATCTATTTGAGTCTCCAACAAAAATGCAAAGTGTTGATGTGTGGAATTGAATCTGGTCAAGGTGTCAGTTGGATTTGTTATTATCAAGCATACACAAGAAGTTATCTGTCATCTACGTACTGTCCGTTCATATTATGCTAAGGTCTGACTACAACCAAACCGTAATCTATTATCCAACAAATCTCGCTGTACTCCCAACTGTGACTTTCGAGTCCTTAATGTGGATCGCCTAAAAAGCCTAAATATAAGAACACCCAAGTGGTGGACAATATAACCGGTGCGGCTATTACCAAACAATCCCACCTTAAGGATTACATATCGAAGGGATTCGGCTTGAAACCACGAATTCCTGAGTACACGTAAAAGACAGGGATGTGAACAGGCGAAGAGGATGATGTCATGATAAAGGCAGGTATGACAGAAACGCGCTTTGATACCATAGATATTCCACTGAACTCGTCCGGTTTTTACGTTCCATTTTGTTTTATGGTTAAGAAACGTAGTCTATTAGCGACCCGGATATCAGCAGACTTCCTATGGTTGATAACTGCCATCCATGAAAATTTACCCATATCAAGTGGGGCGGTCGCGAAGGCAGCGAATTTCAGGAAGTTCGGGATAGTCGATCAACTGGATAAATAAACGAGCTGTACAGTACGCAATATTTGAATCAGGTAGTCTGCATGCAAGCTGAGTGTGTATCACATACAGTATTCTTCGATGAGACCACCAACGGTTGTCTCAAATCGCGGAATGGTTAAACAACGAAGGAGTCACAAAATACGACTCTGTTAAGTGGACATGCGTTAATTGCCGGTTCAGTTCCTTGTACGCACTCGAAGCACTGGTTAAAAACATTATTCAAGACACCTGCGTCCTTCGTCCGCAGCGTTCTGGGGCCCATTGCGTTTCCGGTTTTTCTATTTAGCATTATTTTACCCATATTCTCCTTTATTCCGAAGACATGCAGACCATACTGAACAAGGAGAGTGACCGGGTTGGTTTGTATGGAATGCGCTTCGCCACAGTATCTTTTGGTCAGGTTCATGGCTGTTTTGATGATGATGATTCCGGATAACTTGTCTTTTTCACAACATTCCAAGTCACCGGTGACGTGCGTGGCAGAGAGAGTGACAGTACCCGCTAACCAAACCAATGGGCAAATGCATGAATGAATGGAACGAATGTGATAAAAAAAACAGTTACATCAAACGGAGGGCTGGTGGCCGCAAGTTTCGAATATTCTAGGCCGACGATAATGTAACATCCAACTAAGGGAGCATAAAACCTCAAATGTAAAACGATCTATCGATAAAGATCACCCTATCAAAACGATTCACAGATCCTATCAGCAGCGACAACTGAATGATAAAAAGAACCAACGTTGCAATAGTAATCAACTTGGTAAGGACAACATATTTCGAGATAAGTCGGCCAATGTCGGCCTAAACCAGCTGTTTCAAAACCAGGAAGGTGTTTTATAAAGGTGGATTGAGGAGCACAAAAAATGTACAAAGAAAGACTAGAACACATAATCCATCAACCAACAACAGTTTACTCTACAAGCAGGCAAAACGGGACAAGACGTGTCAAAATGCGGAGTGCAGTGAACCAAGCAAGTAAACGTTTGCGCAATACCACAAGAAAGCGGATATGGATGAAATATATTTTTACTAAGATTGACACAGTATGTACAGTGGATCAGAATGTAAACATTAGACGGAGGTTAGTAGGTTCGATAGTTTGCATATGCACGATTTTCTTCACATTGTTTATGAAGATCTTCCTTTTTCTTGTAGGCTCTGCCCTGGTTTTGCGATGCATCAATAAGTAAGCGAGCAAACACCTTCCAAAATCGCTCATCGGTTGGTTTGTCCCTGGCTGAATCAACCAGAAACCTTATGGCAATATGCGTAGCCACAGAATGGGTTCGAGGCGGAGCAGGTACCTGTAAATCGTGGGAAAAATGACAGATAAATAAAAATAAAGTTAAAAACTACCAAGTATACCTAGAGGCTGAGCTGTCGCCTATATGAATCCGAACCGATCAATATTAAAAGTTGCTGACTAGTATCAACGAGAACGAGCACATTCTGGAAGAGATCATCAATACAAGCGTTTGACTACCACTTTTAATAAACAATTACTGCTTCTATTCGACATGCATTTGAGTAAACAGTAGACACGGTTTGGAACTGAGATCCACCAGCGCACTGACTTACTATATGGAATTTACAGCGTGTTGTAAAAACATCTCCTTCAAACGCTGTCTAATGATTCCAATAGGGATGATAAAACATGTTTGGTGTGTAATCGTACGTTGTCAATGTGCTGTTCTCCTTCCTGACCGAGGTGATGACAGAGTGCTAGAGTTTATAAAATGTCACAAAAATTCTGGCTACTGTCAAGCACAGAGAGCAGCAGCTTGCAAATAAACAGTCTTCTATTGTAATCATTTATCGGTTGTAGACTTTTCTATGAGTAAGTTCCAGAATGCGAAAGGTGCACTGGGAAGGCCTGTCATAGTTCTATTAGCTTATGCCCGCTCCCCTTGTTTACTGCTTAACGGAATGATAGCAGACTAACAAAACTGTTTACTGTAACAACATCAGTGGGTACAGAGCACGAATCCACGGTGGTCTGGTAGTGATATCACTTGTTTTCAATGGCTGCTTAGTTGCTAAGACGGACCACAAACTTCCTATGACAAATATCGTTTCCTGCCTCATACACTGTGGAAACTAACACGGACCAAGAAATGCAGTATATTATCCACTTTACCTACCAACTACTCTCTAGGTGGATGATAGCAATCACAACGTAGCGGGTTCGCCACTAAAAATACCCCGGCACATGCGACCTTTCTGATGGTTGGGAATAGTGGTGGTGTTGTTTATAGCTCGGGTTGATGGTTTTGGTATTGATATGTTCGCCGAGCTTGGCATTTAGGTTGCAACCTTCTATGTCAGTCAGTGACGGACAACTTCTGACGTAAACCTGGGTATATCGATGTTTTCAAACAAAACTCACAAAGGACGCGCTAGCCAAGCTGTTCGTGGAGACTGAACGTGTGCTCAATAATCGGCCTCTTGTTCCACCTACGCCAGATAGTCGGGATGAACAACCATTAACTCCCAACGATTTGTTATTAGTTCGAGGCGGAGGTTTAGAATTGCCAGCTGAGAGTGTTCAAGAGAGCTATACGAGACGTTGGAGACAAGTGAACCAACTAGCGACAGTATTTTGGCGAAGGTGGCTTAAAGACTACTTGCCCATCACCCAAGTGCGACAACGATGGTTGCTGACGCGAAATACTATTCGAGTGGGAGACCTGGTTCTGGTTGTTGAGCAAAACGTGTCGCGTGGACACTGGCCCCTTGGCATTATTGTTGGGTGCGAACAGAGCGAAGACGGGCTGGTTCGAACAGTGTCCGTGAAGACAGCAAAGGGAATATTGCGAGGAGACATTAGGCGAATTTGTCGTTTGGAGGGAGTCGAGTAGAAGAGCTTAAGTCCCGTCAAGAGTATGGGGTGGTAGTCATAGGAGACTGTTTTCATCCAATTACGCTCTTTGATATATGGCACGCCCGAGAGGTACGTACAGCACAAGTCGAGGACGATGGCCTTGTCAGAACGTAACCACTGGGGTGTGCATCTTCGAACTCCCTTGTACGTTTGTGTTATTTTTTGTGAGCGTTTTAGGTAGGCTTACGTGAAAACCAGAATTCGAATTGTAACATTCTTCGTCAACTGGCGCCTGCGTGGAATTCTGGCGGCCGGTGTAGGACATTTTTGGAGGTCAAAATTCCCCCCGACTGACCCTGTCGAGCCCTTCCTCGTGACCCCGTTCAAGTACACGTTCGTTTTCGTTATCCCCACAAGACATGTCTAAAAGTACTAATTCCTCCAGCCCGTCTCCATCAGTCATTGAATCCCAGTCACCTGTCCCCACACCTATTGTTATCTGTCAGTCTCACCCTTCCTAAACCCTGTGAATACGGTCCGCCATTAAACTGTCACCAGCTGATCGGTCTGCCCGAAGCCCGGGTATTTAGACACACATCAGACCGATCTGATCGCATTCGGTCGGTTCGTCATTGTCTGTCGGTCGTTTGTGCTTGTACTTAACGTACCCTTTAGACTCTTGACGGCCTATTGCGGCCAAAGATTGTGTTTTATCCCACGAACGCAAACGAATTGAGGTTTGTTCTCGTAATTGATTATAATATTTATGTCAATAGTACGACGTTTCCGGCGACTTGATTTGGTTTTGATATTTGGCGGCGTCGGTTATACGTGCGTCACTTAACGTTCGTCGGAATAACGTACATGGAGGCTGTAAGGCATGGTGAACTAGTGGCAGCTTCCTCTTTGAATTAAATGAACGTCATCACCAATTCCTCAGTCCGAATGAACTCCCGCCCCAATTTTCGAACTGGAGAAACTTCGGTGGTTTTCAATCCCACTGGGAGTGTTTGAACGGTTCTGTTCCAGACTGCTTCATCTAGATAGACAACTGCGTTTCAAAAGATGTCACTTCTTACTGTCGAACTTTAAGCTGGCTCCGTTGTTTCGTTGTAACGCTAATCTAAACCTATGGCTTCCGGCATAGTGATGAACAGCACTAAGAGGTCATTCCCATGCATGGTCACCCTCTCATAATCGTCTAAAAGGCGAGGCAGGAAACGTCTGGAGGTGGTTGGGACGTTGAAAAGGCCAAATAGCACACTAAATTCGTACTGTTTCTTCACACATGACGACTTTTGTTCTGACATTCCGTGTCATTGGTAGGTGCCAGTAAATGAAACGCAGGTCAGTGGGAATCGCCATCTTGGTTTGGTATGGGTGTGTAAAAGTCTATTCCAACTGTGGCATCGGGGACGCACAAATGATTGTCGCCTGGTTCGTCTCTTTGAAATCGACACAAAAACTGTGGGTTTCGTCCGCTTTTCTGGTCAGCAATAATGAAAATGAAAATTAGCCACTTGCTCGATGAGTTATTTCTTTTCACATCATCTCCATTTACAGCTTCTCAACGTACGGGGTCAGCTTGAATGGTATGGACACCGCACCTGGTTAGCAGTATACAGAATATTCGATGTACTTACAGAATTTCTGTTGACTGTCAGAACCGAAGGGCAGAGGAGCGAATTCGTCGATAAACCGTGTAACGGGCCAAGAAGAGCATTCTGGTAGACAGCGCGCTTTGTTTTCTCGTGACAGAATTTCACAGCACCAAAAGTGACAAATGACTCTCTTTTTGTTAGTTTGACGCTCATCCTCAGGCAACTTCGTAGACTGGCGCCTAATACCATTCTCATCATACAGTCCATCAGTGGTATTACGCCGGGCAGCCTAACGCCACCTAAATGAATTCCAAAATTCTGACACCTCAGTGCTTTTAACGCTACCCATTCGACTTTGATTGTATTGTAGCCATCTGGCCTAACGAATAACGAATTAACTCTGTATGCAACTGGTGCTTCTGTTTTAGTATCTATCATTGTCACCTTTTGCTCTTCACCGACCGGTATGCATAAAACACCCCATGATCACCTGGTTCCAGAGAAAAACGTTTAAGCAACAAGTACTTTAGATTCATTTATGTGTCCACCCTGTTTTTGTCATCTTGATTCTGGACCTATTTCCATAATTTCTCCCGCTCTTGTCAGCTAGTTTATTTTCTCTTCGAGGTTACTGACTTTCAGTCTTCCGACTTTCATCCGTACCGTCAGAGGCTGTACAATTCCAAGAAGCTGGTCAATACCTATGATCCCACAGGACCACGGGGGCATGGTTGTTGTAAGACGTGGAGCCATAAAAACGGTCCAGTGCCCGTTCTTAATTTTGTCCTTTCACAAACTCTTGCATCACTGCCGTTGGCGTTTTTCGGTACCGGATTGTGGCTATTGTGTTCATTCAAGACATGAACAGCCTCCACACGTCCGGTCAGCAGTGACAATTTGGTGTCGCTATCATCAGCTGGCTATGCGTTTTACAGATGTCCTACTATTGGGGAATAAATTCCTATCGCTGAATCAATAAAAAAACTCCGAGGAGTCAAAATTGCAGGCGTCGCAAATAGCTGGATAAACAAATATACACAACAAAAGCTAGATATCTTAATGTACACGCTGTTCAAAGGAATCCGACATCGAAAAAGGACAGCAACGCTGCCAAAAACAGCATCGCAGACTTGCATATTTCGCAAAACGCCAGTTCCACTAGCTGACCACAAATTAGAAATTACGGCTGAACATCAGTACTAAACAATCTTCCTGGTCAAGAGTTACAATCATCAACAAGACACTCATTTCGACTATACATTGGAAAGGGAAGGTTCTCAGCGCAATCAGCCGGTGACTTATCACCACTGCCGATGAAGAAGTTTCCGGCTTTGTAGAACTCTGCAAGCTCCCACTGCAAGCTGGTTTCAACAAACAAACAAACCATTTAACAAAATGACTATAAACCGTCTTGGAAGCGACGAACTTTACATGAGTGACGTTGCCGAAAGCAGTGTTCCACTTGCTGTAAACGACCAGGCGGTAATACCCATTAGCATAATTTGGGAAATTCTGTCTTTATCAGTCACGCTTCCTCTTCTCATATGCTGAAAACGACTTTCCAGCGGAAGTAGTACCATGACAGATGTTGCCGTGACCGCAAAAGACGCTTGGCCTGCAAAGTTGTTTATTGCACGAAATTCTGTGCATGTTATGCTAAAACAGAACAACGAACGCGTACACTCATTTGCACGGCTGATGCATATTCGCACAAACTGGGCTGCAATGCATTGTCGTTCGTCTTGGTGGCACGTTCCCCATTGCATGTACACACTATTTCACTAATCGCTTCTGGTCCCTTGTCTTCCTGGCGCTGACACTCGGCTTTTTGGTTCCCAAATGTGCTCTCAAATTGTGAGTACTACACTACCAACTCACCAACGAAGCTGCCTATTATACAACAGTCATGCGGTTTATAATACTTACTACTTGCAAACTTAAAACCCGTCATTTTGTGGGCAATTTTCTGCCGTCTTATTTAGTACCACGGAAAAGGAATCACGTCAGTGACAATAGCTTAAGCGACAGAACCATCCACGGTCTCAATACTACCAAAATGAAGAGTAAACCATTTAACGTGCGATCACACAAACCAAAGAATTAAGGTGAGACATAAAGACCTACTTATAAAACGTCCATAAATAATGATTGTCTCGAAATAAAGACTGCCGCTGTCATTCTCTAAAACGCTTAATAATAAAACAGATAAGGCTTTTTCCATAAAGACAACTTCCATACAAAAATTATCGGTCGATCAGAACAAAACACGCTGTATGGGTAACCACTTTCCGAAAGTATGCTAACCACACTTGTCCACATGCTACAAGTTACAGACAAGTAAATTTGAGTACTGGTCTACAGCTCCTTATTCTCCGTCCCATCCAATGAAAGCGCCCATGCCGGCGTAGCCTAAACTAGCTCGCTTGTGATCACCATCTGACCGAGCAAAGATTGTGACATCAACACCAACCCAACAGATGTAGTACTACCTCAAAATGTTTTTGTAATGTGTAGTGAAGTGGGGGCACCGGGGCACGGCGTTTCTCTGAAAGACGGGGCCACGACAAGAATCGGGAATGATAATAAGAACCGACAACCACGAACCGGAGGTTCAGTGAGTCACCTTACACGGTTGAAAACTCAAATGGCGTCAATCGCACGACAGAAAGCTGTGTTGCATTTGAACCCAAAAAAGTGCACTTTCAAGGATCAAAATTAGCCGCATCAATGATCCCGCTCCTTTCAAACTATATTGCGTGTTTTACATCGACGATATCAATACTACAAGCAAAGTGTGCAAATTGGTATGGTAAGCAATCCACGTAGGCAACGTTGGGGCAACTTAGTGGACTAGATGACGCCTCATGGGACAGTAACACACCTCACCTAGGAAAACAGTCCAACGATCAGATCGAAGACTATTTCTCTACCCTCTCTCTCCACCCTGCTCCACTCTGACTACCACTGTTCCACTCAAAATACAAGATCAGTAGAACAGACGGTTTGATCATCGTGAGGTACGGTTCGACCAACCACAAGCATCGTTTCACTGTCGGTCCTTCGCCAGATAGGAGGTCCACGCCGGCACCTTGTGGGCGCCGGAGGCAATCCTGCATTATATCGTTTAGGACCTTAGACACTTGCCGCCAGTAACGGCTACCTGTTCCGACTCCGAGCAGTAATTCGCCCGTTGCTGGTGAAGGAGTGAACAGATTGCAAGGCTGGACAGCAGGCCACCAATGAAGGAACACTTTTGATTGTGACGGATTTACACCGCCCTACCGAACATGAATACTAAGTGAAAGTATCCTGACGGGCTGAAGGACCCAAAGAGTAGGTTGACGGTGTTCGGGGAAACTGAGCAGATCTGACCCTTCAAAGCTAACGATTGGGCGCACGATATGTTGAGACTTCAACAACAACATTGATGCTATTAAACCAATGCATATTCTCAGTTTGGTAACATCGAATAAAGCATTCGACTTGCAATTTCTGGATTCTGGGGTTGCATGGGGACTCACAAAAAGACACGGATATTATTATTATTCTGGTAGCTATAACGGGCATGAGTCATTACGAAAATGCTGATAGCCAAGTCTACAATGAGGTTAACATTCCGGACATAATTTACATAACCATGTACTAACATCACGGCGTATCGTGGGAAGTACAGTCTGAGTGTATAAGCAACTGGACACGAGTGTCGACTGGAAATTAATCAGCAGAAAGACAACAGGCATGGTTTGATTAACCAATAAACCCGAAGTGTACCGTGATAAACAAAACGGTTCCATTTTGAAGTGTATGCCGTATTGCCTCCAAGCCAGGTGAAAATACTTTTGTCGATTGAAGTGGGCTGTAACAGAAATCCGGTAGGCAACTGGAAATTGAAGACGGCAACCTATATGACGTAATCCATAACATCAAATCGGTGATCAGAGGTAACCAGTCACAGTACCAATATGTTTGTGATACCCGTGAGGACCTTTCGGATTTGACTATGTCCGAGAGAAGTCTAGTATGTCCGCACGTAAACGAACACAAACGGTGCCTCTTAGGATTTCACTGAAGCACCCAATAGAGTGAACCAACAAGTTCTTCAGGGGAAACTGTAGACACTAGAGCTGGAAAGGCAAACGTGGACATAACTATAGTAGTGCCCAAAGAATCCGACACACATTGCAAGAGTCAACGGGGAACTGTCTGCAGAGTTTTGAGAACCCGTTCGAGTCCACAATGCATTATGCCAGGTTCACTGCTGTTTCTCATGCCCATTAGTGATCACCCAGTAGTCAACATCTACTGCTTAGTCACCACGCAAGCCGATGTGGACGAATGGCTTGTTCTGAGATCCACGCAGGAGGCAAGTATGCCCCAAGAAAACATGAACGCTAACATGCTGTGCAAGAAATACTTGAAACCTGTTGAAAAATGACAAGGCATAAATCATACACGACCGATGTCACAACCCTTACGGATGTTGCTGCGTGGATGCAACTTTAGCTACGGTCACTTCAGAACCTGACCCCGGCACAACAGTCCCATTAGGGATCCGTCGGAGTACCATCGCATTTACTTCAGACGAGAAGCCAACGGTGGCTCACTGAGAAATTTTACTGTGAAGTGTTCTTAAAGTGCGCCCAGTAAGCCAGTAAGGCTATTGTTGGCAGGCATATGTAGAAAAGAACAGCCCTATTGGAAACCGTAAAGCAACGAGCTCCTAAGAGGCTGGATCTAAATGCCAAATCGAACACGCAACAACAATGGATATGCTCTCTCCGGAGTATGGACGCTTGAAAGATGATCTCAGTCTGACCGTCAAAAGGTTGATGGCATCCAGTCACGTCAGCAAGGCTCGTTTGTAAACCTCCGAAGTCACCACAACGCAGTCATCCCCACCGCAGGAACACAAAATTAAGCTGTCTGTTTGCGTACCAGAAAATGCGCAGCCAGAAAAGCTTGTACTACCAACCGCCAGAACCATCTACAATTTGATATACAACAGTGTGTCACCAACACAGTCTGACCGATGATCCCTTCCAGAATGACAACGACGCCTATGTCTCTCCCTATGGTCTTCTCTCATCACTATCATAGTCTCGTTCAATCCCATTAAAACGCTCATCAGCAGCATCACTATACAGTCATATGCTAAGAGTTCTTTTGCATTAGCGTGACAATCCAGTGCAAACATACTAACTCTTTGAGTCTGCTAAACAAAATACCCGAAACCGGATCGCCGTTCATCACACCGACCCTCTAGTCCTCATTCTTACGGAGGCCTGGCTCTTAATAGGCCGTATTGGCGAGGAGCAGAATGTTTCAGGGTTACTCCATGCAGTGGACTCTTTCGCGAGCCAGCACCTTGAGAAATGCCCAATCAGCTTCGGTTGCAATCGCTTTATATTGTTAACAAGAACGATGCAAATGATAGACAGAATGGCAAAAAACCGTCGCTGGGGCATCGCGACCAAGCACTACCGATTGTTGATTCGTTGTGACACGGCCTTATGCTAGCACGTGTTTAAGGACCCTCGGATGGCTGCAAATAAACACAACTGACAGCATGATAAGAAGGTATTTCTCATACACAGACAAACCGACTTTCCAGACATTATGATCTCCAAGTAAGGTCGTCGACTGAAAATGTAAGCCGGGTGAAACATACTGCCTTGAAATGGAGCGTACTTTCCGTGTAGTATGGTGACCGTAGTAACCACAAGCATGAAACAAATCCTCATTGAATCATGTCTCCTCCAAACACTGATGTCATCCAATTGCATTTTAAAGACCCCTTAAGTACTCGGTTTCTCTTAGCGTTTTCACTGGATGGCGTGCAGAACAAATAGTTATTTTAGCGACAGGTAAGAGTTGACAAGGGGGAAACAGAGAACTTGCATAGCTCTGACCTCGGACCTCCGTTCGGCAACGGTTAAATTTCCACCAGGCTCCTAATCACTCAAATGACCTCCAATCAAAGATAATCACTTATTCCCGCTAATCTGAGTGACAAAAACGACGCCACGGCGTCTTTCACTAGTCCCTAACAGGTGGCTAGACGTAAGCTATGAAGCAAAGACTAACTCACTGAAACAAGCTAAACCAGGTCCCCGGCCTCGAGTTGGTGTACTAATTGATGAACATCGTTGGTTCCATAAATAGTATTAGGGAACCGACTAAATTGACCAATTCATCGCTGTAACATTGAATCTGTGCCCACTCCTAAAGTGCTAGAATCAGTGGTCCACGCAAATGCTTAACTGCCACACAACCATGAAGAAAAAGCAAACTCCACAGAGAAAGAGGGAAGGAAAAAGAAGGGGACGGGAAGGGACCTAACTACTGAAAATGACTACGTCTATATTCAAACACTCAATATCAAGATGCCTACACCTTGCAAACAAACAACCGAGCTGCAAGTGAGAGTAAGGCGTCATCAGCGAGACAGCTTCCTTACGGCTTTCACTGCCTCGCGTCATTAAATGCACTCACCTCACAGACAACTCGGCCAAACAACGACAACATTCACGCCACTGAGCTCGATTAGCCGCCATCTCACCTA
>QNGE01006500.1:0-31236 GCA_008508345.1 Paragonimus westermani
GTGTGTGAGTGGGGCCTTCGTGTCCAGCGGGCCAATGCTGATTAGCCAGTTGATTGGCTAGCACGGAGAAGAAACCCTTATCTCTCGAAAAGTAAACAGAGCGAGATCGCAATGGTGAGATCTAGTCTGCGAAGAAAGATATGTGAAATGCAATACAAGTAGCAATACAGTATAAGAGTTCATGTCAGTGCAGCCCACAGAAAATAATGATCAAAAACGAAATTCACATTGGACTATGAGAAGTCAGACAGACCACACAGTACACCAACAAAGCTGAAGAAATGAATGAGTAGAAGATTGCAGACACCCAAGTTTCTGAAAAGAGGAGCAGATCAATTGTCAAGCGACCAGGGTCTTGGCCGATATAGTCATTAGCAGAGGTAGAATGGATATACATGTATATATGTTTATAAAAGTACAATATATACCTATGTACGTGCATACACTAACTAAATCGACCTTCGCAGGGAACTCGATGAATGCACTTGAATGTTTCAACAATTCCGACAGCTAAACTACATGAAACCTCGAGTCCTATCGCCTTAGTCAGGCTAGACCAATGGGTGGTGAGCGTTCAAGTGACAGGCATCTGTGCTCACGGAGTTGTAATGACTTCCCCGAAATTTTTATATAAGAAATTACCAAAATTTTGTAGCACATTCTTGTGAATAGCAAAAAATGAGAACCCGAAGGCGGCACTTCTTCAATCTTTCTAAAATTTATGTACTGCTTGTCACTGCTGGTAAATTCAACAACCCGGATTGTATAACCTCGTTAAAGTGTAATACGAATGATGAGTGAGTAGTTGCCAGAGCTTTTCTCAGCCATTTGCAGCTGAAGTCCCAGAAAGATGTTTGGCCGAATTCAAAAGTTGAAATAATTACCGTGTGTTTTAAATTTAAAGAAGATCTTACCTATTAGTTAGATAGAGGTACACAGGCTTGTCGGACTAGACCACCGTTTTCGCCCTCAGTCAGTCAATAACAAGATCAGCTACAACACAGCGTTCGAAACTTTATTACCATTGCACATCCCATTACGCCGAAAAGCAAACGGAGTTGGAATACAACCTGGTCCAGATGTAAGTTGCATAATTACTTCCACACAACTGGCCCACATACTAATTGGAAATAAACATACACAATAGTTGACGTTTTGAATCGAGGAGACCTGAGGTTTGACGTCAATTTCAACAAACTAATGGAGCAACGTACTATGCAGACGGCAACTAACTTCTCGGAGACATTAACTATTTTGTTTGCTTTGTCTAACTCAGTTGTAAAAAAGAACTGTAATTAGGAGCACAGTTATTTTTACAACCATTCGTGATGGAATATCCCATTGCATTTAGCTTCTGCATTTGTCTGTCCTAATTGTCAGTTAGTTTAAACGTGGCAGTTTGAACAAGAAGAAAATTCTGTTGCTTTCGTTACTTCTGGATGTCAGGACGTGATTCTCATTCATTCTAAGGTGTACTGCTCCTCAACAGATCAGTGTCTTGTGTACTCTGATCACGATGAAATCAAGTTGCAATTTCACACTCATGAAACAGAATAAATACAGATCTAAAGTAGTCACAGGATTGTACACAACCAATCACAAACTTTGCACCGTGGGAATACTGGGTGAATCAACGACAGACGATGAGTTGAACTACTTCAATTTTGAACCAAGAATTTCAGCAATGAATTCAGAGATGCAAGTCGACTGATGGTTACTAGAACAAAATTTCGCGCAAGCAGAATACTTGCGCGCATGCACTTTGTTCATGGAAGAACAACCGACACAAAGATATCTCATGGAGTTGGCTGAGCCTAGTGTGGCATCATGGGTAAGACAGTTTATCCTTGTTTAACAAGCAGCCACATGCCTGCGCGGATGCTCTGGATGAGAAATAGTTCATCCTCATTGAAGATATCACTGAAGTAATTCTAATCCACCTTACAGTATAGGGTCGCGAATAAAGATCAGTCAGTCAGCTACCCACAGTCTGGCCAAATTTTCATAGGTGCCACATTTAACGATTCGGCCTGTTCATGGTCTGTCATGCCAACAATGTACGTGTGAGTAGAATGAAGGTTTGCTTGTTTGATAGCATGGTCTCAAGTTTACCACACAGTTTCTAACTAAATCGGATAGAATACCGTACAACGCAAGTAGAACGAAATCTATGTGATCAGAAAAGCCTTGTTTATGACAGAGAAACTTCGTTCGTAACGAACAACTTACAACAATCGACGGACATGTAAATCATCCCATTGTTTTTCTCAATGGCTAATTATTTGACTCACTGGGTTCCCATACGGTTTGCATTTTCTTTATTTTAGAATTCATGAAGCAGGCCTTACAGTTTGCTATATTTACTCAGAAGAACAGTCCACAGTTTGCAGGTAATCATGGGTTATGGAAAATCCACAGTTGTTCGGGTATTTTTGCCAGTTTTTCTGCTCGATAAACCAGCAAAGCGTTCACACATTTTCAACCTGATTTCTGGAGAAGGTTTTGATGGATAAATTGAATCAACCAAGTTTTAGGCATCCTGTTATCTGCCAGTTTTCAAGTTGGAACACGGAAGTTTAGTTCGAAATATTTTTGCTTCAATTCTTGACTAACAACCAGCCTGAAAGGATTGATTGCTTTCAACCACAAATCATTGGAACCACTTTTGATTCACAGAAAATTGAAAGCACTGGTGAACCATAGTATTTGAAAAATACTGTAGCGAGAAGGCGTCCAATAAAGCACAATCGTCAGTCACAAATCGCCAGTCACATGCAACGCGCGCTCCCTCGTTTATGAGGCATAATTCCAACCCGCAACACCCCCCNTCATGCCAACAATGTACGTGTGAGTAGAATGAAGGTTTGCTTGTTTGATAGCATGGTCTCAAGTTTACCACACAGTTTCTAACTAAATCGGATAGAATACCGTACAACGCAAGTACAACGAAATCTATGTGATCAGAAAAGCCTTGTTTATGGCAGAGAAACTTCGTTCGTAACGAACAGCTTACAAAAATTGACCGACATCTAAATCATCCCATTGTTCTTCTCACCGGCCAGTTATTTGACTCACTGGGTTCCCATACGGTTTGCATTTTCTTTATTTTAGAATTCATGAAGCAGGCCTTACAGTTTGCTATATTTACTCAGAAGAGCATTCCACAGTTTGCAGGTAATCATGAGTTATGGAAAATCCACATTTGTTTGGGTATTTTTTGCCAGTTTTTCTGCTCGATAAACCAACAAAGCGTTCACACATTTTTAGCCTGATTTCTGGAGAAGGTTTTGATGGACAAATGGAATCAACCAAGTTTTAGGCATCCTGTTATCTGTCAGTTTTCAAGTTGGAACACGGAAGTTTAGTTCAAAATATTGTTGCTTCAATTCTTGACTAAAACGCAACCTGGAAAGATTGATTGCTTTCAACCACGAATTATTGGAACCACCTTTGATTCACATACAATTGAAAGCACTGCTGAACCGATGTATCTGAAACACTCCACCCCAAAATAACATAACCAACCCGTAAAGCGTTGTCTTAATGACGCGTCGAAATCAAACATAATCGTTTAATAGCCGTTTCGGGTAGAGGTTATAAGAAATAGCTGTGATGTGCAGAAAGAAAGAACTCTGAACAAAATTGTAACTGTGGTTAGAAATTCGTTTGAACTGCAATTAGCTACGGAGCCCGTGACGAATGCATGAACTGTGAATGCAATCGGCGAAAGATTTTATCCGGTATAGCTACATTCAGTCCATAAAAATCCAAACAATACCGTGTAATTGTGCCTTATTTTAACATGTTGAAATAATTAGATTCCGTAGAAACCTAGAGCTGTTTCTAATTCGACTGTACCTGCAAACACAGAACTGTCTATGGCATACGGCTTCAGAGTCCTACCACTTTACAAAACACTGTACAAAAGTGATGGTTAGTATTAATCTGATGCTCAATAGTAATTGTATGGAAGGTCAAGATTCACCCACCAGTTTAATTCGGATATAGACTGCGGTGGTTTGTATGCGTGTCTCAACAGCATCAGGATATATATATATATATGCATAATTAATAGTCAAGCGCGGCACACAGTGAGCATGTATATATAAATATATTGGGTAACCAGACGAAGCACTAGCATGAAACAATTGTCAACAACCTCTCGTGTAACCGGCATAGTGTAATGCATGAAACTGAGACAGTCAACCTACCCTAGGTATCCAAATCGATCATCTGGAGGTGGTGCGTAGTATCACGTTACTGTGCCAACAGTTAGACAAGGTTAACTACATGATGGAATCATTGATAAATTTGAACGCGTGAGCGTGTGTAACCGTAATTGACGTCCGACTAATTCCATTATTTTCCAGAATGACGGATTCGGTGAAATAACTCAATACAGTGAAAAGGAAAAACGGACCGCTCGACTGGTTAGAATGAATTTAGTTTTGCTGTTTAGTTTACCAGTGAACATGCAACAAATTTAGCAATATTTATGCATGCATCATAGCAAATTAGCTGTTACATGTTTCGCTTCACAAAACAATTGTCATCCTACTGAACTGATGCAAATGAACTGTCACACGTATCATGTATGCTTTTCGTAATGTTACGATTTAGCTGTGCGCGTAGCTCAATAAAACACTTTAACGTGAAAAATTCCTTTTCAAAGTTCAATAGTGTCAAGGGAGTTGTCGGACTTTAAGATGGCATAAACATATGTGAGTGCAATGGCCCATCCTAAGGAGACCATTGGCAGGGCCGACTAGAGTTCCCTACTCCACAACTTCGTCTACTTCGAGGGAGAGGGACACCCTAACTATGAGTCGACACCAAACAACAGGCCAATGGGGAGGAAGTTTAACGTTTTAAAAAGTTCGTTGTGAACGTTTCTACGACATACTTTTCCTTTTGAAGTTGCTATTACTCACTGAATCTCTTCCAATGGGCTAACAAGCTGGTTTGCGGGAGCATTAACCGGGAGCTATCTGCCCGAAAATAAACAGTGATTCGTCAGGCGGAAGCTTCGAACCGCAGTAGGTGAACAAGATCGGGTCTGAGCACCGTGTATTTATAAGCCACACAGTCTAATATGATAGAAGACGAGTGATGCCTGTGGTCCACAAGAAATTTCTGTTTCGGAATACACGGGAGTGACATCAGTGATATTTGCTTGTGTAGAATCGATGAAATGATAACACCAACCGTGTGGGACAGTCGGGGTCGTCCGAACACCGATCACCTCGAATCTGTCCGTTTTGAGTTAACCTCACGTTTCAGAGGATGTAACTGTGATCCTAAAAGCTAAGATCTCACGAATGGAAATTCAAATAAGTTAGAGTCATGTCTGAGGTCTCTGAAGGTCGTTTTCCAACTGTCTTAGCCTATAAACGAAATTAATGCATCCAAGGGTGCACTTCACTCTGTATTGGCTAGAGAATGTATACAGATCAAACCCTACAGTGCGGTCCTGGCATCGAAGCAGCGTTCTTCTCACCATATACTCGTACGGAGTGAATACAAATTTTCATTTCAACAGTATGACATCACAAAACATGCCTGAGACTGAAGGAGGTTTATTAACATATTCATCCAACTTCAGAAGGGTCGCCCCATCGCGTTCATGACTCAAGTAAACTGTGAGGGTTCTCAAACAATAAATATAATCGTGTGTTTCAAAAGAATCGGCTTACTAAACAGTGCACAGGTTGAGGGAAAGTCGTATGCTGATGTGTACTGTATCGATATACACCGTCTGTCATACTTAACGAACTGTGCGTACGTCACCGTTGTAGCATCGGAAGATCGCCCCCATTATCGTTTATTGAAGGATCATATACAATGCAACAGTTTTTAAGGTCGCATTATCCCGCCCCAGAATGACCCACTGGAAAATGTCTACGCACAAAGACATACTGCAATCCACCCGTTCTTCTTTACTTACTACGACTACACGAAACCTTGAACTTAAGCACACGGAAAACGACTGGTTCAATTATGCCAAGTTGCTAGTAGAGCACAACGCGCACCAATTGCAACAGTACACATTACACTGTTGTCACGTGTTATGACTTGTTGAAGCGACCCAACACGATTGATCAGAATGAATGTTACGTGTACGCCGACGTCAATTCTTCGACCAGCCGATTACTCAACGACAATGAGAAAGCAATATGACAGAGAGCTGCTCACAGGGATTATAACTTAGAACCCGCCAGTGCAGCATGAGGGTAAGAAAGCTCTGCTTGCATACATTGTTGTGGAGGACTCCCACTTATCTGACTGACAACGTTCGAATTCACTGCAGGGACAACATAAACTCAGCCAGCAGAAACTCATCAAGGTCAGCTCTGTTTCATCTAATGTGCTGTGAGCTACTTGGAGGTCGCGATCCATCACACACAAGCGCAGTGTTGGTAGAACCAATGACATAACGACCGGTTCAAGCTTATCCGAACCTAGACGGACATCGAGATCAGAGTGATAAACGGTCCCTTGTTTGTTGGAGTGTACTTGTATGCAAACTCGTTCGTTCTGGTTAGGAATGTTTAATCAAATATACGCCGTTTGGAGTAACAACCGTGTACAAAAGCCATAAAAACGGTAACAGTACAATTAACCTCCTTTGGATTTCATGGGTACATGCGGAAGACTGATTGAAAGCACATGGCCAAATGGGCAGTTACGGTAAATACTCTTAATGAGGGACCGTGTTATTGAAGAGAGTATGATCGAGTCTTTTCACGAATCCGCCTTCTGGCTAACCTGATAAGCGAATATTCTGTTCCGCATAAATTACGCCAGTGGTTGCTATGTTCGGAACAATCACGCCTGGGAATGTCCTTGTTACAAAGTCTATCAGTTAAGCTTTTGAACCAACCCGGTTTCCTTCAGTGAATAGTGGTCTACGGGTGAGTTGAAGAATACGATACTCTAAAATGTACGCCACGTAATCAAAGCAATAAGGATGTTCGAACCGATACTAGAGGCTCTGACTCCGCCAAGTAATTGTGGGGATCAAAGGTCTCTTCAATCGGATAACCAATAGGGTGTGCGAATGTGACCGAACGTAAATTGTGTAACACTGAAATTTGAAGTAACCACTTTGCGTAGCGAATTTGGACAGATTGACAGCACAAGATTCAAGCTCTGGCAGATTTTGCTCCATATCCACTGGTATGTACTACTTACAAGTCAACAGGATGTAGGAATACAATTGTTGATTCGTAAAAACCTATCTTGGCAGAACCGGGATAGCCCAACATCTAGTTTTCGAAATATTGTGTCAATTTGTTGCAACATACAGAAGTGTATTGATTTGATAAAGAATTATGGAAAACCACTGTCCGTCACCAGTGTCTCCAAAACTTCGACGTCTAACATAGGGTTAAGTCTATTTGCTGGGTAATCAGGAGAACACTTTCTACACTGTTTTAGCAAGTCACACGTTATCTCTTCTGATCGTAGTTTGAGGAAATATAAACACCAGCTTCCTCCACCGATGCATCTAGAATACAAAAGAAAACTTGATAGAGTTCACCTTGCTCAAGTGATATTGGCTGAACACACGCCGTTCACTTTGTGATAGCCCTTCACTCGACCGTATGTGTTATAACCATTCGTTCATTCGGTTCAGCGAAATTCAATGGAAGCCGACATAACTATATAAAGACAGAACACCTCGCGACATTTGAATGTGGGGAACCGTCCAATCCTCATACAGTGATGTGTACACAAGAGCACATGGATGTTTGAAGAGTTGTGAAACTACATATCACAACCGGGTCAATGACAACAAGCGTCCATTGAAAGCTACACTTTGTCACACAGGGGGCAAACTAGATGCATGCATGAGTAATCCGTCGTTTCATTACCGATTGTTTACATGATGTGGGCTTCTTTATATTGGATATATCTGTAAACAGCGTTTCCTGGTGATTACGTCTCATCACCTTGTCAGGAAATCCATTTTTTCTGTCCAAAACCGCTTCCTTCCTCGAAAAAACAATTATATCCATTTAGGATGGGAAAAATGTCCAGAATAGTCGAGAGGAAAACTTCACAAGTTTTTTTATTTGTTTCGACTTTCATTCCGCTTTGCACATTGGTGGCTTGGCGACCCTAACCACTATTCCTGGTAACTGTCCTTCGATTTTCTGATTCGAGAATGTTTTTAGGTCACCATGCACCATATAAATATGTGATACAACTTTGAGTACATCTACCGCACGTAGAAATAATGGAAACTGAGCCAACGAGCCACTTACTATGCTCTTCAGCTGGACTAGTTCTCACCACCAACTCCCAGCTGCTCAAATCATTGGCTCCAACAAAGAACACCGTTATCCTGTCGTCTGGCAGACCAGACTGAGTCAGACTTCGGATGAAGCCTCTTAAACCAAGCCCATTCCGATAGACACATAGTACAGGAAAGTGTCTTTTAGACTTGAAATTCTATTTCACCCTCCAACGTTCCGCTTCCTCTGAAATTTCAAGTGGTTAGTTGTGCGTTACTCGTCTCAGTATAGACATCGAAATAAGTGGTCTGACTAGTGTGGCACTTCATACATGCTATGTGGTTGTGATAAGAAATTATGAATCTGGCACTGGCAACTGTCTAACAGCACCTCCAGACAAAAGNAATCTGGCACTGGCAACTGTCTAACAGCACCTCCAGACAAAAGTCAGTCCAATATCTTCTCTCCAGTTCTACAATAATGCCGAAGATACCTTTCACAATCATGTTGAGGTGGTGGTCACGCTGAGTTTTAAGGCAGAACAGTGAGAGAAAAATGGTAGCTAGTGTCTTCTGAAATTTAAAGCATCCGTTGAAGGCAATCGACATAAATCAAAAATCGCTGTTCAGTTGCTGTTGAGAATACATTGATGGGCGTCCTCACGAGCTCAGATATCATCGTTCTGGAAAGCAACTTCAGACATCGTCCTCATGCTCCACAAAACAAGCGGATGTGTGGTACACTTGATTTCAAAGCATAACGCATCAGCAACGTTGTGATGCTGACGCAAATACGCGTACCTCACATTTCCCACATTCCCAGTACTGCATTTCAACATGAGAGGCACACAGAAGCACACACTCTGCTCCATTTACTACAGCCACCGACACACGACGACCAAACAACGGTCACTCACAAGTGGCCTCAGTGTGACAAAGGCTTCATGCACTTCGAACAATTGCGTTGGTTTAGATCACGCCGTTGTTCGCACTCGTTTCATCCTGTCATTTGCTCAGAACGTTGTGTGGACGTGAATCCATGACGGCTAACTGATATGTGAACAAACGCCTATCAAGTTGCACTGGAGACCGCAATGCCTAGGCAAAAGCAAGTGGGGGACTCGAACGGACAGGAAAAAAACCGCAGCGGATATGGAAGCGCGTTGTGAAGAAGCACGTCCCGAAGCAGCTATGCAGTTGCGACGGAACTAGAGTTCCGTCACGCACATGAACTCCAAAAGCAGGTACCACTTGAACTGTTCTCGCCCTGAATGTTTGTTGGGAATTTAAACGCATGTGCACAGACCGTGCGTATCACTCAGTCGAATGGTCAAAGATGAAAGAAACTTTTGCTCAGGAACAGCATTGTTATCCCTAATGATTTACGGTTGTGTTGATTGCCGATCACGTGTCAGTGAATCGGATCACGGATGACGTGGCCGAATTGTCCGTTGCTGACGCTAATTCGTCGGAGGCAAACGTGGATCCGTAGTTTATGCCGCTAATGAATAACAAAGCCCGATCTCTCTTCCTTTTCACTCTTCAAAAACAGGGAGTGAGAGGTCTGTGCCAGAAGTGATCACGCGGTCTCGGACGGGTTGGAAAAACTGAAAAAAATACCTCACACTAAACGCATGTCAACAGCAATTATCACGTTCACCCACAGGGAGGTCTAACTCATCTCCATCGTCGGTCTCATACGAGAATGGCCTGGCAAAACCACGAACATACAAATCCGTGGAAACAAACCAAGCGGGCCTGACCGATCGCGGACGCATTGATCACATTCACACAGTTCGAGGCTGCTGTTGCACCAACAGTCCAATAGACAAGCAACAGTTGCGGTAATTATGTCCTGAAAGCTGCCTTCCAACTGATCGCTAGTAACGCTTTTCTCCTCAAGAGGGTACCAGATAAACGAGTCTGTGAATACTACGGTGGAAGGTTATTGGCGTCCGTCTCAGGTGTTCATCACTTCGAGTGGCGTTCATCACAGGTGTCCAACGTCCCTTTCCTCGGTCAACCATATGGAAGAAAACAGTGCAGGAACCACGCCCGAAAACCCCAAAGATATTGACGAACAATTTCTTCCAGAAACCGTATGAAAGTATGCTCACCATATTGAACAGAGAACATAATATGACCGGTATGTATGAAACACGCTGCACACATCCAAGATAGGGATGTTTTTACTCCCAACTTCTCTACTGTGGGCAGACCACTATAAACGATAAACCGTTTCATCTGTCTAGGTGACATTATCTCGTCAGCTTGTAACAAGGCTGGAGGAGTATCGGCGAAAACTCTCGTCAACCCATCCAACGTGGCGTCAGAAAGATGTCCGGTTGTCATCGTAAGGAAAAGTGTATAAGCCCTGTACTTGATCCACTTTGCTTCACAACTCAGAGATGTGGTCTGTTTGTGACGAAGGTGTAAGCAGACTTGCAATGTTTGATCATTAGTCTGCAATAATTAATCTGCATCAAATGACTGAATGGGTAACGTAACCGGTTGTCGATGTGTACTTCCAAATGATCCGCATAAGCGATCGTTGGCCGAACGAGAAAAATGCAACCTGTGATAGACGGGTCACGTAATCCCTAGTTCAGATGACTATCTGCCAAGCCTGGCATTGCCTATAGGTCACGGTATAGTACAAGGATGGGGCATCGTGATTCCTGGTTAGAAAAGACACGTGCCCAAGCCTAAAAAATAAAGTGCCTATTTCTGCAGCCTCACTCGGTGTATACTCATCCACTTGTTCCTGTGGAACCAGTTATGTTGGCCACACGACTAGACGTTTACCAGATCGAGTCCGGGAACACCATCCAGCTTGGCTCAACGGTGGAATAACGAAATCTGCCAGTAGCGCCATACTACCACACCTGGTGGATTCAAATCACGTTTCCAACGTGACGGACGCATTTCGCCCGATCTACCGAGTTAAGGCCATCCACTCGAGAGCGATGAGGAGTACGATTCCGTCTACAGCAGACGCTATTGGGATTCGTATGTAAAACCCAATTCTGTGAGCCCAGAAATGTTTTGCTCAGGCTTTGGATCTGCTCTGGCTAACCCTCCACCCTGTTAGCCTGTCAAGACCTGTTGTCCAAGTGGGCACTTGATTGCAGCGTGACAGTGAACTGATTGACCTCATTAACTACTCGTTCTCCGTTTACGCTCCTAACGGTTCTCCTGTAAGATTTGTGATATAAATGTGATGTATTTAGCCTGATGAGTCACTGAAAACCAGCTTGTTCGCCACACATCATTTTTCATGACTACGCTGGGAATTTTTACGAGATTTAAACTGCCTATCTTATTAAACATGAAATAAAAATCCCGTGTAATGAGAGGCAAAAAAACTTAGCATCGATTCCACATGCGGTAGGTAACAAGCGCGACAACAAACTGGCAATAGCACATATCAACTCATGGCGTTGTACAACACGTGCAACTGCCGATAACCTGTATAACGAGAGGAGAGCATCGATTTTTGTATCTGGATCAGTTTTCTCTCCTGAACCAAGCAAATGCCCTAGTCGAACAGACAAATCCCATGTAGCACACACGGTGACTTCTGATAGAACGCGGATGTCTGGACAGCACCACAAGTGGATTTGACTATTCCAGCACACAGTTCACCATGTAAGTGGTTATCGGAATCAATACAATTACCTGGATAGGTAAACCCCTACTTCGAACCAGCCACAAAAATGTCTCGTTTGTAAGAGTAGAAAAATATGGCGGATATTCAACAGCAGCACACTCTTTTTCACTCTAGAAAGATCGATATCAGGGGGTAGTGAGCGAGAACAATTAGCAAAATGTCATTCTGAATACGGTTTTCAGCAGACTCCAATAACACTGAAGGAGATCATCTAGTGCAACCATCCCTGACCCGAAAAATGATTAATCTAATTGGCCGAGTGGAAAACAAATTATATTTACAAGGAGGGTGCACAAAATACGTGTACTCTGAGGGACTCAAACGAATCGCATCTTCTTGCGTGCACGAATTTGTTTCCGACTCAAGTGTTTCTTAGGTTTAGAAGCACCAACATGTGTGGAACTAGACCGGGCACGATGTCGTTTCTTGATACCCAAACGCTTGGGAAGCATGCGAGTGCCGACCGAGGCAGAACCCTTCTTCAATCGCTTGATGACTGGTTGCTGAGCGGGTTTATTGGTGGGGCAGGCAGATACTAGTTTGGATGGCACTTGAAGCTGCGTACCATCCAGGTTGCGCTTGGCTTGAATAGCCTAGATTGAAAACAAAGTCGAAATGCACAAAATCAGACAAACATCCACGTATTCAAGCAGACGCGAAACAGTGAGGTTCGGAAGCCATTAAGTGCAGCGATGTGACTACATTAGTGGGACGAGATGCTGGTAATCAGTCGTCAACAGACGTTTCCCTATTCATCACGGTACAATTCATAGTTGTGTCCCTTACTATCACTTTCCAACACCCACTGAATTGATGCTTTCACTGGTATGGAGGCGGTGTTGAACAAATTGAAGTTCAAGCAATTCCGCGACATATGTATGGTAAAAAAAAGTGCCTACGAAAACAAGTAAATAAACAGGTGAAAGTGCGAAAAAGTATTTTTGCTTACCGCACATTTCTCTGCACGTCGACGTTTCTTTTCAAGCGCTTGCATATTTTCCAGCGAGAATTCGACGATCGGACGCTGTGATCACGATAAAAAGTGACGGGAGAAAAGTTGCAGGGGAGTTAAATTCACGATGTGAATTTTAAAAACAGTGGTCGGTAATCGTGAACAACAACGGAGTGCCGGTAAGCAACGGGCGTTCCCTAGAATCTGTTTACCCTACATGTGTGTACTCCGTTTGGCTGAAGATCTTTTCATATGACCGGAACAGTTGCCTAGGAGTTCTCCAGATTAAGGAAAGGAGCCACAGATAGTAACTACAGAAAAAGTCGGTTCTCCCCAGCAGGTATCATACGAATGTAACAACCGAGTGTGCCGTAGTTATAGCTTGCAAACCGCATGGGCCTTTTGAAGACACATATACATAGGGTAAAATCGCCCGGCAAAGGTAAGTCTCCTGTGTACTAATGTATGCAGATCACTAGACAGCCAGCTGTTCACGCGACTTACAAGCTGTAACTGCTCGCCGACGACTGTGGACCGAGTGGGACATAAAATAACAGACAAAAATAACGGATCAACAACAGGCTGGTTTCCAGTTATCCAACATCATGCTAAGTAGATCACAATTACGGCAATCAAATATGGCCAGATAAAAACTTACGCGTTGATTTGGGAACACTTCAGCATTGTTGTTGAGATGGTGAAGAATCTTGAGTGCGTCTTCATGTTTACTGAACGAGATAAACGCGTAGCCCAACGAGCGAAACTGTTGTTTGCCTGGCTGTAGGTTGCGCATCACTCGGCACTGTATGCAGAATATGTTAAACAAAGGGGAGAAATACTAGTCTGAGTTCAAAGTGCAGAGGACCATTCGGATCAGGGAGAAGAAAGCATGAAACAACAAACGTGATGAAGAAAGTAGACAGAAAACAGAGCCAGGGGCCAGAATAAGAACACAAAACGATTGCAGTAACAGTTTAATGTAGTTCACTTAGGAACAATCTGACGGCCACGCAACGTTCAGAGTTAATCGGAGATGTCGCGATCCGGTATGTGAACACTAAAAGCAGACAGGTAATGTGAAGAATAGGTTATCACAGTAGAGCTTCACAACTATCAGAAAAACGCTGTCACCAAGTTGCTGACAATATGGAATTTCTACACTGTCATTGCTAGATCTGGCGACATGAGTATGTCCAACACAGCTAACTATGAAATCAATTAAAAAACATCATGCGAACAACGTAATATGCCCCATCATCGACAACAGAATGGACTAACAGACATACAAACAACAGGAAACAGAGTTAGAGGTCGAATACCATTGGTTCGGAGTTAGTTTCATTTTTGATACAGTCCCTAACCACAAAAGTACATCATAATTTGGAAGTAGACCAGAAGATAGGATGTAACTCACTAAATGAAGACGACATCAAAGCGTCTAGTCTTCGACTGTGGCTTCTGGTCTAACTCAGCCGGTTTGCGAGTGAACCATTTTTTCGTACAACAATCACAGAAAATTGGTACTCCAACAGTTAAAGGTCTCAGATGGCTCCGCTTCAGGCTACGAATTAAAATGTAATCACTGCAGCCAGGAAACGGTCGGAGTTTGATTGGCCCGTCCGGGACTGCCCTTAATATGGTCCTAATCAGCTTCGGAAACGATGAAACCCAAACTAACAAATTTGCAACTGCTACCTGAGACACTGGTGAGAACTCGTTTAGAGAAATAACACAACACTTTAAACAATTTGTGCTGTTTTGTGTTCTAGGCATTTCCAGTGGCTCTCGTCAAGAGCGTTGCGTTCCACTGCAACGCTTCTGACAGTAGTGAGGCCAAGTGGTTGCAGTACAAAACAATACATGTTATTTATCGTAACAATTGACATCTACATTAGGAGCAATGCACAAACGTCTTTCGTGCATCCGCACTGAATGGTTCGCAGATATTCGCTATCTAGGGAGACCATACTTGAGCCCTAACTCGGCCGGCTGGTTTCCTCTCAATCTGGAAGCTTATACAACTAGACAGTCAGCCCTCGAACAGAATAGTGGACGCAAAATCCTGTGGGCACCAATCTGGACCGGGGTAGTTGTGTAAAGTTAGACCACTGGCCTTGTACGAGGTTCCGGTTTCAGGTTGTGGCATAAAGAGCACACAAGCCACGCACCATGTGTAATGTTCTGGTTGCTTAAAAGCAATGGAGTGGAGACACCTGAAACATGTCCAGCTAGTTCAGTTTCGAGATTTAAGTAAGATTCGTTGGAATTTAAGAGTAGGAAGAGTCTAAAAACTGAATTAAATAGGATAGCGAAAAAGAGGTTGGTAGCAACATACCTTTGCATACCAATCCACTGAATATGACAGATGGAGCGAATCAGGACCTAGTGCGTGATGGCTTGTGTAACAGAAGGTTAACAATACACTGAAATCATATTCAATAGGATAACCGCTATTACGGGAACGAAAGTGGTGATATTTCATAGCTTTCCCGCCAAAATAGAGAAAGCGTGGCACACGCTGCCATAGCCCGGACTATCGTAAAACGTAACCACGAGTGAGAAATTTTCGGAAAATTACTTACGCATTGTAATTCTCGTGAAACACACGAACAACAAACCTTCCACGGCGGCTACCTAATAAAATGGACCCCAATGAACCCAATGACTACAACAGTCTCACGTAGAACACCACCTGCATTTGATCGCGGTCTTCTCATTCAGATAGGTTTTCTAGCCAGCCTGTTTCGTAAAAAACCACTAAACTCGAGTTTCACTCTTGTTATAGCATGTTGGTAGTGCGCATCCATGTCACAACCGGGACTGGAACTCCAGCCACAGTTTCGTGAGCTCTTGTGAGTTCGTTTGCTAATAAGGCACGTAGCTGTGTGAGTCCACACTGCACGTGATGCAAAGCAGGCATATTAGTCATTCGGGCTTCGGCACAAAGGCAAACAAACATATCCGGATGACTGGTTCATATGCAAAATCAACGGTAAGCGCTTCGACGAACAAGTGAAAACATTGATTGAATCGCACCTCACCAGTCAGGTAAGATTCTCAACAGTCCAGAATTACCAAGGCTTGAATCCGTAACCCATATTGCGGTGGGTTGTCAAGCCGGAGATGCGGGTGCACCAACTCTCGCTGGAATTCACCGACGAGGCGGGAAGGTGCGTCCGAAAGCCCACAGTGAGCGGGTCGGGGACAGCATGGGCAACCGGATGAGCCATCGCTCAACTGGATCGGAACAACGGACGATACATGGCAGGCAAAATAGGATGAATAACCAGATTGGGAGCACGGTTATTCTAACATACGGTGGAATATCTCGACGTGGTCGTACAATACGACCAGAGGCCATAGTGGATAGGTTGCGGGCAGCGCGAACGACCGGACGAGCCATCGCCCAACCGACGGAAAATGACAGGCGAAAAACACCCTGACAAAAGGCGTCGGACACACACAAACCGGGTCGAAGTGCACACGACGTGTGAGCGGAAACAGGCGGTATTGCAGGCCGGAATTGACTCATAAACGCGAGCGTGAGTGTGGCATGGTAACCAGCGTGTTGGACAATACGGATTGTGCTCTAGTGGACGCCTATTAGTTACAATGTGTCTGACAGTTGGCAGTGTTACCACTGCATCATTTCGAACTAAATTCCTATTTTACTGTTCGGTACAGTTAGGTGGAAAACGTGGAAGTCAGTTTTCTAAGCTGACCCGAGTCCTCGTTCAAAACTAAATGTGCGAATAAACGCCTGAAAGTGTGGTGGGTATTCCATGGAATTCGGTACAACTTCAGTTAATGTGATTGTCTGGTATCACCGATCAAAGATCCACTTAACATCGATAAACGAAGAAGACTGCGGCGAAAATGATCACCTTTGTCCAACTTTCTCATAACTCTTTGTAGACATTATTTGCAATGTGTCAACAAGGTGGCACGGATCGTCTTCTTAGGTTGCTTATTAGTGGTCACTAGTGAGCAGTCGAGGAGATTTGATGAGTGCCACACAGTTCGTCGGAGCTTTTGCATTCGGGCAGACCTCATTAAATCAAAGCAACCAGGTTGTATTGATGTGGATATGAGAGTGCTATTCTTTATCTACAGAGGTAATAAACTTACTTAGATGAACGAGGCTATTCTCATAAGCTGGGTGGTGGAATGCGATCATGAATTGATACGACAGAACAGAAATTTACAAACTCCTGTGGGTAACGCGCCTTCTCAACCTAAATTCGAAGGGTAACAAACTTTCAAATGAGAAGTCCTGTCAACAAAGACGAAATTGTGGATCCAACCAGTATGGTAAAGCGTTTTTAAAGCCACAACGTATACTTCTAGTTAACACCTTAGATATCAACTGTTGTTGATGAATCAAGCCAGATTAGCCGGCTGGATGCAATACAGATGATTGTTATTGAGCGAAAAAGTTTACGATATGACAACTAGCGATTCTACTCAGGAAACAGGTTCTTTCAGACTAAGCTGACGGAAATCTCGGCAGTGAAAATGAACATTTAATCTGGGTAAATATTCGTGGATAAGGTCTGTTTTCTCTCAAAAATGGTCAGTTTAACGAGAATTATTCGAAAAATATTTTGTGGCTTCGAACCTCGTCATTTTGCACCATAGCGTGCTGAAGCGCCGTTTTGGCGCACGATTCTCCTATATCTTCTGATAAGCCCATTTCACCTCTACCGCATCAATCAGCGTTGGATTTTTCAAGACGAACTTGAATTGTGTGACAGAATGTGTTGCCGTGTTATTAGCGCCGTTTCGGTTTTCGTTTGTGTAAATCGTGTGCATGGCTTACAGGGCCTTTGGCTCATGCCTGTTCGCGTTGTCTACCTTTATGGGACTACTACTGCTGGAATGCTCAGTTACGAAGAACGCTGTCTTCCGGTGTCTCAACGTTGCCCAAAGTTCGCTCACGGATATAGCGGATAATCAAACTCTAAAAAATTAGCCCACTTTTACGTTACAAAATACGCAGACGATGGTCCGCTAGGTTATCTTTAGTCGACACGTTCGTAGTTGGATGGCACGGTCTTTTAAGACTTGAGGTGTCGTCATGTTCCGTACTATGCGCTCGCGATTCGCACTTGGTGTATCTGTACGCCAGCCACTCTTGGGTTTCATTGACTATGCGGGTCACAACAAATATGCACACAGCTATGCAGACGATCAGTGTCGCGGGGAGTTTGCAATCGCATTAAATAACGAGCGCCACTAGAATGTGCGTGATAGTTTCCTAATCCAAATGGACATTCACAACCTTACTTTAGAGGAGAAACCTGATCTAGTAAACTTTAATTGACAGTGTTTGCACTGCAATGGGAACAAACGACCATTTACACGTTGGGCCAGCAAACTGAAGGAGACGAGACCGAGCTTGGCAAGTGACTCGCAGACAAAGCCGTTAACTGGCACGTCCAAGGCTGCAGACAGGCCCGGACTGAACTCGGACGCTCTACAGTTCAGTTTGATAACCTGACATTGACCAACCTGCACGTGACGCAATACACGCTGACTTAAAAGGGCAGGGCGGTTTGCGTCACTATGACTGCACGCTTTCAACAAACGTGATCTTGTAGACTGCCCCCATTAAGATTTGCTGTGATTTAACAGAAGTACACCGGCTGAACAACCCAATGCCCTGATTGAATAGCTGGCGCTGGTATGGGCGTCTAGGCAAACAGCATTCACGCAATAGCTACTGAATACCGATCGTTCATTCAATGATATCTCATTCGCCCTTACTTGACTCAGTCTACCTGAATTCAGTATCCCGATCAAAAAACAACTGACATTCTAATAGGAAGGGAGAGATGAGCCAAAATTTCCTTCAGGAATCCAAGTGAGCATTCCCAAAACGTAGGATGATGAGGATTGAGTATTTCTAAAACGTAGTACCCGATAAACTCGAAGGAGTGAACTGGTCTCCCCTATTCACAACTTCAGAGCTTGGAACTACCAGGACTTACAGGCACGGATATTCGTTCCAAACATGTAACCTAAACGTGTCTTCCTTTGAACTGTATGTGTATGATTCTTAATGCCGATAAACGGCCAGATACAGACTAATATCACGTTTGATATGAACAGATTTCATGGGTAACTTTTATCTGAACGTGAGTCTTTATTGAGTCAACGTCTCGTATAATGGACTCAGACTGTTCAGTCACGCATGCAAACTGCGCATCAGATGAAAAAGGTTTAAAAATAACATTGGCCCAACAGAAAAATTTTGACAAACACGGTTCATGCTTTGTTGAACATGGAATGTTAGGTTACATCCGAACAGGTGAATTCATTCCAGTCAGACGTGTTTGCCCAGAAGCAAACAACCGCGTTAGGCTACTCACCTCTGTCAGACAACGTTTATTGTCAGCTCCCAGAAAGTCCAAACACACACGGCGCAAGTCTTCATCGGATACCGTTAACGGCAAATTGCGTACACATAGACGAACATCACTGATAAATATATTGGGGTTCTGCAGTTTTAATTTTTTCGAACGTAGCAAAGCCTCACGTTTGGCAAGGTCTTCCTTGGACAAACCTTCAGCAGCAACTGTGCCCGCACGGATCACTGGCAAAAAGACGGATCAAGAAAACCGAACATAATTTTTAAATCCTCCGTTGAGAAAATGTGTACAGGGTGGAACGTCAACTTGTAAGGCCTAGTTTTTGTAGATGAGAATTACGGCCAACCTGCAATGAGTTTGCGTAAGTGCACGCGAATGACGACTAATAATACTATGTGAAATTGGGAGGCCACAGCTTCTAATCCAGAACAGGAACCAATCTGTCCTGCTGTTTTCGCGACAAAATACAAACTGGGTAAGGCAACAGTGGTTTGCACTGATGCTCACCTTCGTATACACAAGAAGAACAAGTGCTGAAGAAAAGGAGAGAGGAAGAAAGCAGTTAAACCACTAAAAACAACTGGTCATACCCAAACACTGAACACCATGGTGTCTGCACTTTACGAACAAACAGCGGACCCATATGCGAAAGTAAGGAGTCAACAATAAGGCAGCTTCCTTACAGCCTCCATTGCCTCGCATCAGTAGGCGCAACTGTTTCACGAACAGCCTGACCAAACGACGGTAAGGTTCAAACCACAAAGCTCGGTTAGCCATCCCCTCACTTAGAGTCTTCAACCACCGACTCTGAGGACCGCGACGGCTCCAGCCCGGTACAAGAACCAGAACTACAGTGGCTGACCGCTTGGTGACTGACTTCAATTCTCTAGGTCAATTCATCATCCGTCCACCTACACCAGACGATCACAGGGTCAGCGGAAAGTGTTTGATTTGTCAGACGAACAGCTGGCATCCCTAATAAATGACTCAACAATCTGAGTTTCAAAATACCCACAAATTAAGCGAAACAGCACCCGTTACTGAACACCTGCTCCTAAATTCATCGTTGTTTACCCATTGGTGACACCCGATAACGGCGACCGAGCACAGGCATCGATGGTCAACTACTTGATAACGATTCACACCTTCTATTCTCAATGACCAGAGCTCACGCCGGTAAAGCAGCACAACCTACATAGCCGCATTATATAGGCGAACCTTAAACTTCGGAGAGACGTCTCCCTAACGCCGGAGATGTCATTGTTGCTTCGTAAAACGAGGTTAGGCTGTTGTAATAAAATATCGAACGGAAGTACCGACCGATATGAAATTTTAGTATAGTGGCTTCTCCTCACACTGACTACCTCAGTACGATGAACTGAACTGCTCTCCGATTCACAGACTCGTCGCAACCTCTCTCTACAGCAAACATTTAGGTTACCTCCATACGGTAGATACCCCGGCGACATCGAAAACAATGTCATATTTCACTTAAATAGCTGGACTTTCATGCCTGTGTGAGGCATGCGTCCATTCACACAGAGAAAACGGATGCAATACACTTCATCAGCTTGTCCGCTTACGCGTGTCGACTTGCTCCACTAGCCCAAAGGCTGGATCCCAATTTTGTACGTACCACACGCGAATTAATTGCAATCACGACTACTTTTTCACTGCATTATATCTGATCACACAGTTTCAGTTTCCCGTATTGTCCCTGTCAAATCAGGACAACAATCATACTAAAGATGTCTACCTGTGAAACTATGTACTAGATGCACATGCATGAGCTCTAAGACACGCTAGAACGAAAATAGATCAATAATAGACCATACAATCACATGCCTCGCAAATGTCCTAAAAGGCTACTGGGGGACGTGTCACAACTTTGTCAAACTTCACATTAATGGTTGCGTGAAAAGCCATACGAACGGTCCTTCCCCCAAAATGCACTGAAGTCTCCAGCAGACTGCACGAAGAGAAAGCAACTGGAAACACAAAGACGGTTTTCTCCCCAGATCCAGTCTAAGGTCTACTCCCTAGAATTTCAGTAGTCTCATAATTATGAGTCACGTTAACTGGATTGCGCTGTGCTTCAAATGAAACGTCTTTCCACTCAGTCGGAACAAATTACCTAACCGACCAAATGCGATTAGTTCAGTCTACTTACAAATAGTGAGTAGGAAGAATTTTAACTGCCAACCGACGTTTCTGACACCATGATTGTGTTTAAATATAGTTAGATAGAGTCTAATGGGATCAATGGCACAGCGGACAGTATGGTCGTCCAATGAGAACGTGGGCCCGAGTTTAAATTCCGCTCGTAACAAGGATACGAACTACTGGCGAGCTATAACAGAAGCGAAATTCAGAACTAATGCTTACTTTCGAAAATGAACGGTGAAAGCGATAACACCATGAAAAAATAGGAATGATATTCAACCTATCACAATTAGGTCTCATGATGCAAACCACCTGTTAGTAATCTTATTGGAAACCAAAGAAAACTGAGGACAAAGTCAAACCAGATAAGTCACTTACTTCCGACGCGTGCTAAATGTAAATTACGGCCTTGCTGACGTAACCTCTCTGCCATGGAACACGGAACTGCAGTGCACTCGACTATAGGGGTTTCCTTTTTGGCACTGCGCAGCCTTTCCGCCTCTTGTCTGGAAACTGCCATAGACAAATACACAGCCCTCCCGTCCAATGTGAACCGTGATGTATTCTGGTTACAAAGACAGATAGATATGACAGGTATTGGCTCCAATTAGTGCTGAGATTTACAGGGGCGAAAAATCGTAGATAAACATAAGATTCAAAATAAGTGCTCTTTACACACCTCAATTTTGCTACTTTCAGAAAGTACACGAGCTGCATCTTCTGGTCGTGTAAATTTCACGAAACCAGTTCCACGCGAATGTGAAGTGGATGGATCTTTCACCACCTTGGCAAATTCCAGAGGGCCAAAGGAGGCGAAAAACTCGTAGAGTGCATCATGGTCTACGTCGAATGAGAGATTTCTGTGGTAGGGTAGAAAAACGGAGATGGTAATCATTCGTTAATCAAGGACAGAACGAATGAAACTGCAATGGTAGTAGTGTTGCAACGCCACAATGTGATCCCGCACCCAACACCAAAGTATCACAACAAATAGAATCGTAATCCACCACGTTTCAAGTAACGCCGGAACATATCGGCCTAAACAGCTGCACAAATTTTCGTAAAGCTGAATAAAGAACCGCTTGGAAGAAGCTAGAAGACTGCACTGGTTAAAACAGATGAATTTTATGATGCCGAAAACCGGACAGGAAAGTGTCGTTTTACCGAACGACTCTATCAATGACAAAAGCGTACTGCAATGCAGGCAACATCTTCACAACGTGATGTTGCAACGTCGTCCCCAAGATTGGCAAATTATGAAAAAGGGGGAATCCATGATCAGTGAACGCGACTACGAGTTACAGCACTTGATATCAGTAACCAACATAACGGATTTTCACATGTACCCCACCACGACAAACCGAATATACGAACACAAACTCCAAGTAATTGGGAAAGGTAGTCAATGAAGCTGAAACAGCTCCCGGCCGCGCATCAGAGAACAATCGTGTGAAAAACAGCCAATAACTATGCTTGTCTGTTTGGTGTGAAAAGAAAACATCACCACTAGAAAGTAGTAGATTTACACTTGATAACCGAACTTTTTTTTAAAAAAAAAAAGGAGTTTCGTTCAGATAGACAGCCCGTGTTGTAATTATGGTCGTGCTAGTTTTCGAGGATTATTTCTATAATGCCAGTTATCTATTTTATATATTCTCGTCCATCTACAACCTTCTTGAATTGATCGAGGCACTTGACCCTGATAAACAATGCTGCACGACCATCGAGAATGTGGTTTAGTCACTCTAGAGTAATTGCACACAACCTAAGAAACGTATTGACTACTTGCAAAGAAGAAAATTATCAAAGCTTCAGGAAATCCGATCGTGAGCTGGAATGAATGGTCAAAGAAAGCAGCAGTAAAACGTCTGCGGGGGGAAAATCGAGGTTGTGCTGTACAAGATAGTTGGAGTAAAGAACTCCAAATGTTCAGACGACATACAATCGGGTCATATATGTAAAGGTGATACCTAAACAGTAACAATCGTTTCAATACCTCCGTACGATCACCCTGTGAAGCTATGACGGAAAGTCACGAATTAAATTATATCTACGATACCTCCGATAGTGTCGGGTGAAGTAAGCTGGACTTGGCAAGTTCAAAGTAGTTCTCTGTGGCTACAACACATACCCAAGCTCTGGATGTTCGGCCTTTGAAGCAGCGCGCAGGATTCGTGGAAGGAAAGAACAATTCCAGAATGTCTGTTTGTCCGATATGAGACACAAACCAACCGCTTCAAATTCAAGTTTCACTCTTTTTTCGCTAACCACGGGCATTTCTTCAGGTTGCCTTTCAAGCACAGGCATCCAACTATCAATCGATGGTGTAAATGACATCGTGGAGACTGGTGATAACGGAAATTACATTGTCTCCCCAGCTGTGTGTGATAAGTTGTGTTGTATCAGCAAAACCGTAACGATAGCCCATCTGCATTTCTCACTGTATCTACAGTCCGATCTCCATCCGAAGAAATATTCATTCGAAAGCATCAAAAAAGTGTATCAAGCTCATTCGCTTCATCCACAAATGTTGCCCAAGAGTCGTGTAGTTTCGAGGTGCAGGCAACCCTAGTTAAAAATGGGAAGTCAGAAACGTCCGAGAAATGCTCCACGAAATTTGTTCGAAGCAAGTGACGGCGTACCAGCTTCAACTTGCCTAAATGACCGCTCAAAAGCCCGATATCGATTATTAAACACTTCATGACAACAGGTCACCAAGTTGACTCATTAAACTCGTTCGAGATACTGTTGTGCAATCGAGACCCGAAGTTACTAGCTCTCTGTGAAACGATGCTTATCTGAACTTACCAGTCGACGTTGTGTGCACATAAGTGATTGATGCAACCTATCAAGTTGCCATGGTCGTCATCATATAGCACTTGGTGTGCTTGTAGGCGTGTCCAGTCTTTTTGCTATTATCTGTGCGCTGTATGTAACTGGCATGTTTTACTTCTGTGATTGATGAGAGTAAGCAAAATGCTAACATCTCATCATGTCTTCTCCCTCCTCTAGTGATGTGGTAAAATGGAAATTAGTTCCAAAATTTCGTTAGCTGCCTAACATACAACCAACAATCCCGAACAACCACCTAGGTTTGGGATTACTGTATCCTAATTCTGAGTCCTGATTTGAATTCCACGGCTAGTTTTTAGATAACGTAACAACCATCCTTTAAAAACGCTCTTTATGCGTCTGAAGTGAGGAATTGATATGGAGGAAGCATGCGGAGGTTCGCATTACGATTGGACGTATCGCTGGAGATGAAACAGTGGTGATCGGATACGGCTGATGCCATCTGCGCGAAAAATCCGAAGAAAATTTCTGACAAACTGTCAATTACCGTCTGCCATCAAGGTATCTGAGCAATCAAGTCCACTAAGTAATTGTCGCAGATAATCAATTTTTATCTCTGATATGTTCTGGAACTTAGGAATTTCCATGACGGGGAAAAACGTTTGCTCATCCAGTGGCATTACGAAGCTTGTGTGATCACGAAATCGTTGGACCAGCTAAGAGTGCAATGAAGTTCTTCACGACGAATCCGAAACTAATACACACCCCTAAAATGTGTGTGCCAATTTTCCAGTTCGTCGGTTTTTCAGAGCTAACAGACGTGACTGAAAACTAGGGCTATAACGAGATTGATCCTCGGATGTCTTGCATGAGGTTTACATGTCGAAGAAAAAATGAAGAACCTTTGGCATTATCCCGAGTCCGTTGAACAGAATGTAGCTTATAAAAGTAGATCAGAGAGTTGACGCCGGGCAGATTTCTTGAGTTTTTCAAGGAGACCAGACGAAATTCAATGAGTGCGACGGTACTCAGTAGCCTTCAGAAAAGTGTGGTCGTGTTCGGCGAGCCCTTAATCAACTGTGAAACTCATTGGAAGAGCAAGAATAAATTTAGCTGGGACGTGGTTTGCTTCCGCTTCGACGAAGACGTTGTTAATGATAGCATCTTTGAGTTTAGGGGATGCGACCCGATGAAGCGTGACAGTGCGTTGGCATGTCTGTTAAACGTCCTAGGTAAGCATTTGATGCCAAATTCACGAACCAAGGGTTGCGGCTGATTCGTAATGTACATATGAATTCTCTTCTTCAACCCAAACGCTGTCACTAATGGTTTACAACCCAACAGCAGAATGAAACGAAGTATGAACATCTTTTGAAAGTTCTTGATAGCGAACATCATGACCAGGGAACCTTTCCTCACCTGACCACAGCTCCCGTGGGCCGAATTCCAAGATCGGGCTGCACGCACAACAGCAAATATATTAGAAGCCACCGCGCCACTTTCATGATCTGACATAACAGTTGAGACGAAGATTTCCAGCTTGAAGCCGCAATGTGACAGCAGCATGTAAGATACGAGTACTGTCTTCACAGTTCAGAAGGCTCATCTGCACTGCACCGGCCAAAAATCAGTTTTGATCGTGTCAACATTCTGTTCAGCAGAACATAAACGCGACGCATGGCCAGTAGGGAAGTACTATAGTGAATAGCAGGACCAAAGAATACTCATAATGAGGAAACGTCGATCGAAAGCAGTACTTTATCAATGCTACTGGGATCAGGGAGCGGCCCTTTCTGTCAACAAGGAACTCTAAGTATTGGAGAGAGTACACGAAAAATGAGCCCTTGTCCTGATGAATGTGAAAGCCAGTCTTATAAGAGGGTGAGTACCTTGTCCGGTCGTCACGACGGTGCAGAAACCCCTCGCAAGAACATCACCCGCGTACGCAGCTCTCCTACATATGCCAATTAGCACCGTGTCCATGAACTGCTAGATCGCTGATGTGAACTTCATATCTAACGGCAACTGGCTACACTGAAAAAATCTGTCATGTATGCTAAGTGCCAGAAGTCCATTGAAGTCTTCAACAACCTCTGTTCGTAAGGTTCAGTGAGATCTAGCTTGGCACAAAAGGTGCCACGGTTTAGCTTTGCAAGCAGAATCTCTGGAAAGGATGACGGATACTGGTATATATCCACTGCAGAGGAATCAGCAGAGATGGAGACAGCACCGTGTGCGCTCCTGACCACCATGATCGATTATGTATATGACAAACAGCTGAATGGTTGAAGTGCCGCCAGGTTCCTCTGGGCAGTCCAACTCCCTGTCCAAAATGTGAAGCGCGACGTACGAAATCGGGCGCCTGGGGCATATAAATCTTGAGTTTTGGGGCAAAGAAAAACTCACCCTCACCTCTGAACAGTATCTCAGGCCACATTGAAGCACGGCAGAGTGCTCTTGACGGAGGAGATCATGGCGCTTTGCACAAGTCTACCGAAGGATCAACAGTTGACTGTCAACCTTCGACATCTCCCTGAAGAGCACTTTTAAGGAACAACACGAAAATAATTGTATTCCAGGAAAGCTAAATAAACAATCATTTCACATATCATGACGTTCCTCCTCTGCTAAGGACAGAAACACTGATTGAAAAAACAACTCAATGCAAAAATCGTGCACTAGATACAAAGAACACGATCAAATATCGTTTGAGGATGGAGAAAAGCAGTAGGCGACGGTTGAGGCTTCTGGTGAACTCCACTGGTTTTACCGAAACCCCTTCGAATTAACGATGATGGAATCTAGCAAAAAGCAACTGCTCAAATCGTATAGAAAGAAGGTCGATGCGAGACACTTTTTTGTACAGACAACGTCAGTACCTGTCAAGAAAACGCTAAACACAATGTCAATTCGATTAAACTGTTGGAAGCGGCTAAGATGTTCTGAACAACTCATAGTGAAACTAAGGATATCAGTACAACAAATGAGAAGACTATTCGGATGTGCGGGGAAGAAGTGGCCATCGAGACAGATCCTCATCCCCTCAAGCCATTACGCAAGCCAACTTCTTCGAATGACCTGGAATCTTAGTGGCAAGTTGTGGGCATGTTCCCTTACGATCTATGATAAAATACGTTCCGCGGTACACAATAAAAGCATCTCCTCCGAGTGATCAAGTTAAGGAGGCTTCCGAGTTGGAACAGACAAGTGTGGCTACAGGTGTTCCTTTTTACCTTGGGTTGTATGAGGCACACAGCAATCACGAACGTTTCCGACGATCGTACAACAATGGCGAAACCCACCGAAAAGTGGAAGCGTTATGTTGTCCGTAACCTCTCCAAACATTTTACTGGACAGCAGTCTATCACCTTCGTGTACGGAAACGAACAGAGAAATGAATAGAAATAAAATAACACGTTGCAGTGTTACACTTTTTCCGTTCAGACGTGATAAAAAGGACCAATCTGTTGTGACACTGCAGCAACAACATCTGCAAGACACGTTATGCAACCCCGGACTTGTACGAGTAATGTATTCTATGCACAAAAGAAACCTTCCACTCGTAGTGCACCCGTCAAATATATTCATAAATCAAGCATTTCTTGAGAGATCGTGGAACAAAAAGCCTAACAATGCGTCGACCAGGAAAGTCCAGTTTACAATGTGACTCAACTGATCGCTTTCAACTACGGTTGATGAGTATTCTCATTCTCCATTTGCCTTTGCCTCCCGAAACAATACGGTTCAAACCGTAGATAACTGTTTAAAAACGCTGCTTTAAAACCAAACTGCCTTGCCTAGTACGCAAGCGCGTGTGCAAATGAATCGACGGGAAGATGGAGGTGATATGTAATCCTAAACTATCTTGCAAGCGTTTATGTAAATCAAGAGATCCAACTATAGGACAAGCTACGGCCGACTAATAACTGGTAGAGTAACTGCCGTAGGGAAGCCTAGTCAGTCAATCACTCTTGAAGGACTTGCCCAAACAACACCTGTTTAATTAGTAATAAATTGTCACAATCAACGAGGTCGACCTCATAAGCAGAAGTCCACCAGTGTCACTGAAGACAACAGTGCAACACTGCTCAGGGTTGATGCTTGACCGCCACACAACCAAGAAGAAAGGAACAAACTGGTAGCTAAGGCGAAGAGAATAGCAAGGAAGTGGACATAACTGACGAAGAAAACTGTCCAAATTCAACCATTCAACATCAAGGTGCCTGTACCTTACAAATAAGCAAGTGAGTTAACAAGGTAGGGCATCATCAAGACACTTCACTCCATCACTAAGAAACTGGATCCTGACGCGGTGTGACTCTTTGTGCCGCTGCTGCTGCTGCTGCTGCTGCTGATGATGATGATGATGATGATGATGATGATGATGATGATGATGATGTGTGTCAGGGCTTTTTAGCCTCGACTNTGATGATGATGATGTGTGTCAGGGCTTTTTAGCCTCGACTTACTCCAAAAAGGAAGATCAAATTTCAGGCGTGGAAGGGAAGCGCTTACTGAAATTGACGTATGCAAGGTGAATTTATGCGGGAGATAGTGACAGAATATTTGAATGCAATATCCAGTAATTACTCCTGTTGATCGGTCACTGAGGTCTAGAAGAAATCAGATTTGTACACAAAAACTTCGTTTTAGCTGCCTACTTGAGGACACTCATCGACATCTGGCGAGAAACTTCGCGTTGGCCCAAAACCTTTCGAAAACTGTGCCTGATCCTAAGGACAATTCAGGTGACGAAGTTCGACAGCCCAAATTGCATTTAAGGATCAAATCTGTTTTTTTGTGTGACATTACCACATTTTAAGCGTAGTTTGCATATCTAACTGCATTTATTTGCCTCCCATAGGTTGTTCCAGATTTTGTACAATTAAGACCCAAGGGAAACAGCTTTTTGTGGAAAGTGTGACATAGAAACAACAGACGATATTCAATGCGATCTTTGTCAATGGGCCCATCAGTATTGCAGTAAGCTTGGAAAGCGTTTATAACTCATTCGGCAAGGAGGGTGAATTAATCTGGATTCGTCAGGATTGTCGTCATTTAGTAAAGGAACATGGCTTCTCAAGTGCAGACAGAATTAAGGTAGGATGTATAATTAATCCACTGGTGGACGGATAAATACGCGACCACATTAAACCGTTTGAATACACGACTGAAACAGGGCATCTCTATGCACACTCGGACAAAAGTAAACATTACTAACAGGAAGGAGCCAGACATGTGGACAATTACACTAATGTCTTCATTTGAAACAGAAGCAGGGAGTGCCAACGAACTGTTTCCGCGAGAAATGGAACAAAGAGCAAAATTATCTCTCGCCTCGGGTTGAATTTGGAGGTTTTATGAAGAGTATGTTGAGCTTATCATTATCGGACGAAGTAATCGCATGGTCTAGAATATAGAAGTGATGTTTATAGTTGAACGTAGCCAGCTCCAATACACGCTGGTGTGCACCCATGCCACTGAGTATGTGAAACGAATAATGGCTGTTAATAATCACAACGTGTAGGCACCTTGATGTTGAATGTCTGAACAAAGACGTAGCTATTTTTTTAAGTTAGGTCCCTTCCAGTCCCCTCCCTTTTTTCTTCCCTTCCTATACAGGTTTTTTGCTTCTTGTGGTTATGTAACAGTTAAGCACCAATGTGAACCACTGATATATTGCTGTCTACGATGATGGTGATGTTCCAGCACGGATCCCAGACGAACATGACCTGCTGCACGGACGGCTTGAAAGACACCACAGGTCAGTCCTACATCACAGACAACTTTTATCGATCGCGCTAAGACGTTAGGTCGGGAATCACACGGTCCATCTCTATAAAATATGGGGGCGTACTGCAGTAAGGGTGATATTCACCTTCAATAACTTCATGAGTTAACGGTGGGACCTATGTTGGCTATGATCTCTCTTTCCCCGCATCTATCTCAGCAGGTGTGGCACGAAGACCTGTTCCGGAACTACTCTTATCTTTTATTTACATTAATGATTTGTCGGTAAAAATTTTCAGCCGATCTCTTTAATCTAGATGATCTTACCATCCGGAACTTCTATCATCCGGCATCCTTCGAGCTGAACTAAATGTAGTCTAGCAATGGCCAGAGAATTGGTTTCTTCCCGTCAACGCCAACAAGTGTGCACACCTGTCACTTCGTGGCGAGTCCGGTGACGTTTTGCAACGCACAGCACAAAGAATTGTAAGGGTCGCAAAGGTGCATCTTTAAAAAGACCTGTGCATACGGCCACCAGTTGAATTTTCTTCATATTGCTAACAAATTAGCAGCCAAGAGATATATTGCAATAACCATGATAAAGCAGACGTTCCCTGTTATTGTAGTGATCATATTCACCTACCAGTGACCAAGTCTAATTACCCGTTGTCATAAGTGAAAATTTTATTACGACCCTCAGCATGCACTTTTGTCTGTTAGAACTAGTAGCGAGACTGAAAAACACATTGCACGTACGACTCCCGCCTCGTTTACTTTCCGTCTCGTTGTTGCCTGTTCGCACGACCATTTCACTTATCGATACTATATTCCTTAGTTATTCATTGAGTTGTTCTCAAACGGTCTTCCGGAGTCGCTTGAGTCTACAGTATTGGCAAGCTTTTAAAAATAGTTACAGGGTTTATAACTAACCATTGATCGCGTACGCTAGTTCGAGGGTGCACTCCGGCCTTAAGAAAAACAAATGAACGAGATGGTGCACTACGGTGCGATAAAAACCGCAGTAGGTCCACGAAACGTCACATACGGCATGTTTTAAAACTCCTGAGTCTCGTGCAATGGTGTATCCAGGACCCTGCGGAGGCCTCATTTTTACTTTTTCATTCTATGGAAGGTCGATAAAACAGGCCTTCATCCTCGCAGCTATAAACTGCCCACGGGGCATGTGAGGACTATTGAAAAAAAAACAGTTTTGATAGTCGTAGTCCATTGTGCAATTTGATGACTTTTCTTACCTAATTTATTTCAGTCAGGCTACTAGGATCTTATCTGTTACTGGTTACAACAACCAGCAAAAAGGTCC
>QNGE01006501.1:0-24236 GCA_008508345.1 Paragonimus westermani
AATCCAGCGAACGATTGGGCAGATTCCAACGCAGGGTTTCGTGGATTTCCCGAAAAACGTTGAAAAATTGAACATTTTGCAAACTATTCAGCTAAGACGAAGTTCTGTGCGCCCATCTGTCGTACAAAGATTTCCTCGCTCAGTGGATAACATGGGGATCGGAAAGGAAAATGTAAGTCCACACTAATGAGCTCTTTCATGTATCAACTTCACATTCACAGCAAAAACCAGTTGGCATAGATTTCAACGCCTCCAGCCTATCGTGAACCGTTTTCAGCTCCTCCACTTAATAATAATAATGATAATGATGATAATAATAATAATTGTATAATCATCGACGCATCTGTGAGAAACACGCTCAGGAGAGCTTGGTCATCCTACAGATTTTTAAGCATATACACATTCGAACACCAAATTTTTAAATTGTACAACGAATCAGCTATATGAATAGAGCAACAATTTAGGAAAATTTCGTGATGTATACTTCTGAGACGACAGTAGTCTGGATCTACAAAATTCGATAACATAGTTGATTTGTTACATTAATTGGGTCTGAACTAGGTGATCACTGGCCTGGCGCTCAAGGTTGTGCTAAAATGAGGTGCTTGGAGGATGGAGGGGGTGTATTGACGAATAATTTGATCACTATTCCATGTAGAAAGTCCCAGGAAAATTTGCAGAAAATTATTTTATGATAGGGTATGAATAGACCTGTCGACCGGACGTTACTCTTTGCTCAACTTCCGGAGAATTTTGAGGAGCTCGCGACATGCTCCACCGCTGCGGGATTTTGAGCGTCCGGGTGGGGTGGAATGTTTTCTCGCGCGAGATATATCAGTGAAACCAAGAATGGAAAAGGAAATCATGCGATAAACGGGAGAACGTAAAACTGTCTAGGTGAGCTATAACGAACAATGGAACCTGTGATATTCTGGAATAACCTTTCATGTGTCGTTAATAATTTTGTGTTGATTGATCAAATATATACCGTAGGTGAACATCTGTTATCCAATAATGCGAGTACCGCCGAATTCAGATGTCCAGTATCTTTGTAACGCCGGCATATAGAATGAGAAGAATGTTCGACAATACCGAGAGGTTGCCGGGTGGTCTATCAGAGGGTGAAAATGGAGGAGTTGTGACTGAAGGTTATTATGTAGTCATGAGACGAACAGGTTGAGTTTTTGTTTTTCAAACAATTTTGCTATGTTCTGCTTTTTACATTGTGGTTTACAACACAGAAACACTAGCTATCGATAAGTATAGAGTAGGGACGTACCAGGATGATTGGGTTATTACTAACGGGCATGTGTATACTAACACCTATTCGTGTTGGCTGTAGACATGTTTTCTTTTTCGCTGACAACTCTAAAAGTACAAGATCAATCCTGAAATTGGCAGTTTTGATTGGTTCGAAGGGTGCGTGACGTAACATTACGCATCGCAGAGGGTTATTTGTCAGATTTTATCAGGTCCGTTTTCAAAGATAACTTCCTCAGACTGTTAGAGCCTGACAATGAACATGACATTCGTTACTGTTAAGAAAGTTTCTAGGCTTTGCTTGAATTGGTGTATATTCTTACTGGCTCCAATTGCATGTGGGAGTTTGCTTCGAATGTAGGAATATTTTACTTGGAAGAAATTAGAACGCATATTTTCCGGGATTTGAGAGCTGCCAAGGTGAAGTCCTCCTTTCTGAGGTTATACTTTGACCTGTGTTGTGAGCCAGTCGCTAAGCTGACGGTAAATATATTGCCACATACTTGTGTTGAATCTTCCCACACGGGTAAGGAGAACGAGTTGGTAAGACTCAAGTACAAGGTGTATCGATTGGTTACGTGGCACAGGCATATGAAGAATGAATAACCAAAGACAACCGATCAATAACTAACTGACGAATCGGCGAGCACTAGTACACGTGATTGGTTAATTTGTAGCATGACTCATCTGGCATAAGTTAGGACGCGTGATTGCGTGGGCGTGTAAGCGCGAGACTGCCTGTCCGATTCCGATCCAACACCCTCCTCTGTTAAGACGAACACTATTCGTACGACCTTTTAGAAGGGTTCACGTTGAGGCGCTTTATTGGAGCCCGAGTTCGTCGTGAATGACGTGTTTTAATGATAGGGTTTTCTCGTGCCACGTTTTCTCCCGTGTCACTCTCAGTCATATGTGCTGACAGTTCAAACGTACCTAACAGAATTTCAAGAGGTAATTCACTGATATCTTCCGGTATGTCGCATATGTTGGGATATCGTTGCCTGATATGGTTTATGTGATGAGTCTCCTTCTTGCCGTGGACGGTGAGTTCATATAACACATGACCTCGACGCTGAGTCACAGTTCTCGGCACCCATGAAATTTTAGAACAAATACTGGGTCACCTGTATGGAATTCTCGAGCCTTAGCTCAATGATGTTGGTTAAATTGCCTCTCCATCTCGATGTTGCGTTGACCCGGCTGCTTGACGGGAAGCATGACCTCTAGTGCTGTTCTCATTCGCCGCCCAAAAAATCTTCAGCTGGTTAAACTCCATTTGATACGACTGCATTTGGTGTAGAACGGTAGGTACGCAAGAAGGTGTCTAAAATTTCACACATTCTTCCTTCCCCTCCAACTTGCGAAGAGCCCTTTTGAATGTATCCACAAAACGTTCCGCTTGTCCGTTAGATTGAGGATGATATGGAGGACTGCGGACATGCTCTATAGCGAATGATTTACAAAATTGTGAAAACTGTGTTGAAGTGAACTGTGTACCATTTTCAGTCACAAGCGTTTCTGGAAAATCGAACTGAGCAAATATGCGACTTAGACACGAAATAGTAGTTGTCGCGGAAATTGTGCTTAGTGAAACGCCATTTAGAAAAGGCATCTACGAGGATGAGAAAATATTGGTCATTGAGTGGACCAGCAAAGTTGGCATGAATTCTTTTCTATGGGCCATCTGGTAGAGGCCAGGAGTGCAACTCAGCTTTGATGGGTACTTTTGCAGCACATGACTTGACCGTGCTCTCAATGTTGGAATCGATCCCTGACCAATATGCGTAACTACGTGCCAAAACTTTCATACGTGTTATACCGGGATATGCACAATGTAGCATTTGTATAACACGTTTTCTCAGGATTTGTGGTATCAATATACAATCCGCTAACACTAAACACCCGTCCACAACCGTCAGAGCATCCCACCGTTGGAAATATGGTTTGTAAACTGCACATAACTCTTCGGGCCAGCCCGTGCGTGAGTAATAGGTTATCACTTGCAAGACAGGGTCCGCTTAGAAATGTGGCCCAACGTTTAAGTCGGTTAGCCGTGTGAACAGGTATACCCTTGGGTGGGGCGAGTATGGATAACAGGGGCTTATGGTCCGTGCACAATGTAACCCGACGGCCGTGCAACGTCATATGGAATTTTTAACGGCAAAAATTAAAGCCAAATCTTCTTTCTATATCTGACTATAATTTCTCTCGACAGGTAACAGTGTTCGCGAAGCGTGGCTGATTGCCTTTTGGTGACCGTCAGGGAATTGGTGTAAAATCACAGCCCCAATGCCATAGTCAGAAGCGTCATCAGCCACAATAATAGGGAGTTCAGGATCATAATGTCAGTAATAGGTCCGAAGACAAGATTCGCTTGAGGCTACCAAACGCAGATTAACACTCGTGAGACCAAACCCATTTGGTGTCCTTGCGTAACAGATTGTTCAAAGATGCCCTTAGTTCATGCATATTGGGCACGGAACTGTTATAATAGTTCACAAGACCCAAGAATGACTGCAACTGTACTCGATTAGGTGGAGAAGGGAGGTCTTTATTCGCAGAAATGTTAGCGGGGTCCGGACGACGACCGTTGCAATCGACGATGAATCCCAGATATTTGATTTGAGGCAAAAAACTCATTTTTGTTTCCGTAAGGTGAATCCGTATTCATGAATACGATCAAAGACTTGTTCTAAGTGTGTTTCATGCTCATCGGGTGAGGGGCTTACAATGATGATATCGTCCATGTAAGAAACAATGAACGTCAAACCACTAAGCATAGTATCCATAATTTGCTGAAATATTTCTGGAGCACATTTAACACCGAATGGAAGTCTGTTGTAACGGGACAGTCCTCGATGTGTGTTTGTTGCTAGTAGGTCTTTACAACTAGCATCCACCTCAACTTGGAGGTATGCATCAGAGAAGTCGATCGCAGAGAATATTTTGCCACCATTGAGTCGAGTAAATAAGTCTTCTGGCACAAGAAGTGGATACTGATGTGTCTGCAAAGACTTCTTCAAACCAGTTGAGAAATCACCACAAAGTCGAGTGGAGCCGTTTACTGTTACAACCGGGGCGGCCCAAGAGGAGTGGTTCACCTTTGCCAACACTCCTACGGCTTCTAGACGATCTAGTTCAGCCTCCAGCGCTGCTGTTGTTGAGTATGGCACGGGACGCTTGGGACAAAACACTGGCCTGCTTTCTGGTTTGATGAAAAGTTTAGCTTTACCCTTTGTACATTTACCGAAATTGTTCGTAAAAACATCTGGAAACTTATCTGGTAACTGTTGCACGAAATCACTATACAGTTTGCTCAAGATTGTAGCCACGTCACAAAATGTTGATAATTTAATAGTGTTGTGTACGTCACAAACAGAATTAAAGGGTACATTCCACAGACTAAGTTTTTCTATCCAATCTATACCCAAAAGATTTAGGTGGTTGCTAGGAGATATGTAGCAAATGCCAGAGTCACATTTATCACGGAAGCAGGAGGTACACATCAACTTACCAAGAAGAGGAACCTGGTGACAACTAGTGTTCTTGGTAATTCTGTGTGTTGGCTTGCAGGGTGGTCTTCCAAGGTTGATCCATGTTAGACGAGAAATGATTGTGACGTCCAATGCAGTATCTATCTGCAACGTAACTTGGTGATTTTCAATGTGAAGAGTCATATATTTCCGGCGGTGAACAATATCACTTGTTGTAGCAAACAGCACATTGGACTGGCGACGCACGCGGAAGCCTTGGGTTGATTGTCTGCAGTGTGATTCCTTGTGACCCATACAATTACACTGTTGACACGTGTCTGCGATATGGGCAAAATCGAACGAAGTGCCACTGTCCACATAGCTAACAAGCGGAAGATGACCGTTGCATACGAAAAGATGCGTCACAACAAACATATGATGGACGATTGTGTCTTATAATTCGGTCAACTAATGCTATGTCGGTGGGGGATGAGGTCGATTGCAACATTTGTGAGTCGTGCTTAAGATTCACTAGGCGCAAGTATTCTGCCGTTAAATCCTGAATTGTACACGAATCCAGTTTTGCTAAAAGACGCGTTCGTATATCAGCATCCTTTGGAGATGTCAACCCGGCAACGAATATCAAAGCTTTGAATTGTGAGTCCGATGTCTGTTTTAACTGGAAACGTTCACACTCTCGGTTTACTCTACCAGCGTACGTCACGATATCTTCTGTAGCGTGTCGAAAGATTTTCAGAGAGTTGTATCGAATGTTAAAGGCAGATGTCCTTCCGCCAAAAATTAGAACAAAGCTTCCAGATAGTGCCTTTCAGAGTGGAAGAATATAGTTGCAATATTTTGCACGTTCAGCTGCACCCAATTTCGGCATTAAGAGGCGCACTTTGGCGAATTCGTCTAACGCGGCTGCATCAACTAGGAAAATGTCTTCCTAACGCTGATACCAAGATGAAACTGTCACACCACTATCTGGATCATAATTAAACTCATGAATGCTGGTTTCCAAGGTCTCCTTCAGTTTCGGTTCCGAAGTGGCGGCTGTACGTGACGTAGTCAGGGCAGTTAGTTGTTCTGTGAGTGACTCAAACATTTTAGCGTTTGTCTGCTGTTGCTCCAAAAAGGCTGCTGGTGACGCTGTATCATTTCCTGCAGCTGTTCAAGCTGATCCTGTTGTTGCTGCATTTACCTCTGTTGCTGCTGCAATAATTCCAATAATCCTGTTTCGGCCATCTCCTTCGTCAACTGTTAAATCTTCCCGCACGGGTAAGGAGAACGAGTTGGTAAGACTCAAGTACAAGGTGTATCGATTGGTTACGTGGCACAGGCATATGAAGAATGAATAACCAAAGACAACCGATCAATAACTAACTGACGAATCGGCAAGCACTAGTACACGTGATTGGTTAATTTGTAGCATGACTTATCTGGCATAAGTTAGGACGCGTGATTGCGTGGGCGTGTAAGCGCGAGACTGCCTGTCCGATTCCGATCCAACAACTTGATTACACACAAGTGCAAGGTTAAATTGAGTCGCTGCAACCAAAGAGGATCAATTGCAAGCGTTTGGCAAAGTTCTTTGTAGCTCAGAGAAGGTGGATTACTCAATATGCTTTTCGTGGGGGGTTTCCAGAGTTAGCCTATCAGACTTGTGCAGGTGGCTATATTTGAACGTGCAGTACCCAAGCTGGGGTCGTATACATAGTTTATAAATGTGTAATCGTGCAGTAGGTAGGAAGAATGAGTGTTTGCCGTAACCAATTGTCCGTCTAGTTCTAGCGGCTACGAAAGATATATGTTCTGCAGAGTTGAATGAGTTTGAGTAGCGTAAACCTAGGTCATTTACTGAGTTGGCGGTTGATATGCTGTGACCGTCCAGCTTTATAGAGCCATCTGGTACGTAACAACCATGCACAACGATAGTCGATTGATCGGCTGAAAATTTCATCGGCCAAGTTCGACTCTAAGTCGTTAATGACATGAAGCCCTTCCGTATATTTTCTAAACATGGGTTTAGATTGCCAGGAGGGGAGCTGTAAACAAGTTTGATAACATCATGGAGTACGAATAGTTCGCCGTGTTTTATAACTTGATATATATCGTTTATATATATGAGAAAGAGTAAATGTCTCAAGGCACCTCCTCTTATCACCGCCACTAGTGACTGGTCTGAGCGCTGAGCCACTGTCTCTTATTTTTGCTGTTTGTGTGCTGCCTGTAAGGTATTAAGAAAACCAGCTGGGCAATGAATCACGTATTCCGAAAGATGCTATTTTGAGCAGAGGGAGATTATGAGGCACACAAACAAAAGCCATCGCCATGTTCAACTTTCTTGAACTGTGAATCGATTTTTCCCCGTGTCGGATTCACTGTCGGATTCACTGGACAACGCATCTAAGCCGGAGGCTGGAACTGCCGAAATAAATGCAAAAGATCCCTTACTTGATCTACTAAAGGAGATTTTTTTCATCCTACTCGAAAGTCCAAAGATAGAAAACATCCGAGTTACATGCACGTTCATTGACACGATGGCGATAGAACTTGTGAGGCTGATAAGTTTGTCGGAAAGTGTATTTTTGTGTAACGCACCAGACACGTTGCACATGAACACAATTATAATGTAATTTCTAAAATTTTCTAACATGTCTATCATCATACACCTGTATACGTGTTCGTATGGAAACGCAGAGAACTACTACCCGTTTTTATTCAGTTTCCGGAGCAATATTATCGCAGAACAGTTCATCCAATGTCGGGATCCTAACGAGTCTGAAACAATGTTTTAACTGATAGCAATTATGCAAGACCGAAATTTCGCGTAAGGGAAGGCCAAAGTCTCCTAGTGGAAGTCCCCCCGTTTTTGAGCGTATGATACAGGAAGCGTCCAAACGGTTTGTGATGGTGTCCAGAGGTGGTGAATCAAGCCCCAGTAGTTGCGTGATTTCACCTTGTTCCGCCAAATCAGGGTGTGTCGAAGATCCTTCCGACGGTGCCAACGCCATAAAAGCGGACAACAAAGTCATTGACGTGATTCAACCGGCGGTGGATTGTGGTAGCCCCAGTAGTATGCCTGACGTAGAAGCAACTTCGGTTGGAGATTTAGCTAGCAAACTGGGACGTGTAACCAACTGCGGTGATGTTCAACCAAAAGGTACATTCAGGTCCCAGCCTATCCTCCGGGAAGCTGAAGAAAACAAAGTGAGATTCCACCCGTGTACCAGTCAAGGGCACTTCGGTGATTCGATTTTAAACACGTCCCTAGGGAACCCAAGGCCCGACCACTAGTGAGGCATCTGTGATAGCAAACCCTCCTTTATCACTATTGTACTAGTCGCCCTAGTTTACTTCCTTCATGTCGTAAAGCGAAAACCAAGCACGAAAGCTGAGGCCCACAATCAGCAGACAAAAAGACGCATTTAACACGAACCAACCATATTCTAGATGTTCGTTCAATTATACCAATCACCCATGCAACGCATCACCCACCGCAGGTCTCAAGCAGGGTCCCAGTATTACTTCAAGAGCCCATCGCCATATCCTCAGTGCCCCCCTCAGCATGAAAACCCCACAATATGAACACCTACTTAAGCGCAACCCACGATCTCAATGTTGAAAACCTGCATATGGGTATGACGTATTCTTTTCAATCTTACCCTCCTTAGTGAATCACATGCCGTTTGAACCTCCCTGCCAAGTACAACCGCTACAGTTCCATTATCCCATCCCACCCTGTTGACCTTTCTCCGACACTTCTTATAATGGGTTTAAACGCAGGCGACACCCGGTCAATCGATAAGGATCTCATCAAAAACGCATCGGAACAAGCGATGTCAACAGGGTCTTTGAAGCACATATATCTCATTTTTAGACGATGTTAAACGTTCCGAGATGATGTCCAATAAGAAATGCATCAGATCTATTACTTTGAATGCGCGCTCAGTCAGTGAGATGCACACTTTCACATCTTTCACTTTCAAATACACTCATTAAATTATTCCAGACACAGAAGTCCGGTGCACCTCTGGGAACTGAGACAACCAAATGGTGTAGATTATCATATGTTTCGCAAAATTCGCGGTGCAGGAGGCAGTGTATGATGCTCAGGTTACCTAAAGGAGCAATATTCTCCAACCACGGGTGATTAACCTCGTCTTGAGGTGTTTGGCGGCTTCTTGCAGCCGTGAGCGTCAACAGGTTTTCAAGGGTTACTTCCAGGAAACGCCTGTAGACAACCCGGCGCCACTCCTATCGACATCACTAATAATATATATTTCTCAACGCATATGTGAGAAGCACACTGGGTTATGCGCGATCACTGCAGATACTTACAGACCATGAAAAACGAATAAGTAATTAGTAGCAAAAACGCGAAGCCATCCGCCAAGAAGGATATGGTCAACAGGCAAACGAAAGTAGTTCATGAAAACTTTGACTCAGGCAACAGAAAAAAAGCTAGTTCGGTCGCTTCACAGTTCTAGTCTCAAAAAACGGGATGTTACACTAATTTACTTTCTACAAGGTCGTATGATGGAAAATTCTTTCAATAGTTCAAGGTCACTCCAGAACGAACGCCCAAACGCATCTTTGGAGCGTTTTCCCATTCGGAGGTGAAATTGACCTCCGGAAAATGTCAAGATAAGTGGGCGTTGGCGGAGCAAAGCAGAAAATCTCAAAATCCAGCGAACGATTGGGCAGATTCCAACGCAGGGTTTCGTGGATTTCCCGAAAAACGTTGAAAAATTGAACATTTTGCAAACTATTCAGCTAAGACGAAGTTCTGTGCGCCCATCTGTCGTACAAAGATTTCCTCGCTCAGTGGATAACATGGGGATCGGAAAGGAAAATGTAAGTCCACACTAATGAGCTCTTTCATGTATCAACTTCACATTCACAGCAAAAACCAGTTGGCATAGATTTCAACGCCTCCAGCCTATCGTGAACCGTTTTCAGCTCCTCCACTTAATAATAATAATGATAATGATGATAATAATAATAATTGTATAATCATCGACGCATCTGTGAGAAACACGCTCAGGAGAGCTTGGTCATCCTACAGATTTTTAAGCATATACACATTCGAACACCAAATTTTTAAATTGTACAACGAATCAGCTATATGAATAGAGCAACAATTTAGGAAAATTTCGTGATGTATACTTCTGAGACGACAGTAGTCTGGATCTACAAAATTCGATAACATAGTTGATTTGTTACATTAATTGGGTCTGAACTAGGTGATCACTGGCCTGGCGCTCAAGGTTGTGCTAAAATGAGGTGCTTGGAGGATGGAGGGGGTGTATTGACGAATAATTTGATCACTATTCCATGTAGAAAGTCCCAGGAAAATTTGCAGAAAATTATTTTATGATAGGGTATGAATAGACCTGTCGACCGGACGTTACTCTTTGCTCAACTTCCGGAGAATTTTGAGGAGCTCGCGACATGCTCCACCGCTGCGGGATTTTGAGCGTCCGGGTGGGGTGGAATGTTTTCTCACGCGAGATATATCAGTGAAACCGAGAATGTTGATTTTTTCAAATTTATCCACAGCACTGGAGAGCGTCAACCTGTCTGCTGCCTATTAGACCAGACCGCACTTCATATTTCAATTTCATGGCAGGTGTCTCCTCCCCCACAATGTCTGCATCGGAACGCTTCCCAGGAGGTGAGCACATTGCAGTCATCCTCGTTTTCAACACGAAATCTGTTCGGAGGTGCACCGTCGTATATTATCGTTGAATCAAATTCGTGGGCCATATTAAGTTCACCACTCTGGTTAGGTCCAAGTAGTGAAACGCAGTTTTCTTACCTCCGACCCTACTGCTGCAGCCGAAATGTTCAATAGACAATTCAGGAGTTTCATGGACATTTTTGTCATGAAAAGGCCAAAACTTTGTGATGTATGCTGCGAGAAGAAATCTTACTCAAATGAGTAGGGTGATTCCGAAAGCCTCAGACCACAGTACCGGAGAGCGCAAGATCCTCCTCATCGAACAAGCTCATATGTTTTGTGTTATGGCGTGTATAACCAAATTATCCATCTTCAGTGAAGATGAACGTGTACAAATTCGACGCATTTTGTGGGACGCCGGAAATGTAGCAAGGGCCATAGTATCTCGGTAGTGACCCCCAAGAGGAAACTGTCGTTGGTGATTCTGTACTTACCCGAAAGACTAATTCATATTTTTTCCGCTCCCTTTAGCACCTCTTCCGGTAAACACAGACGCGTTCTTAGGCCATATTCCCGCTAATGCTGTCAACACACACTCAGAGTTAGCTGCTTTCAAACCTACTCATCATTCTGGTCCCGTAGCATTCAGACATTGAGGGAAGGACATTTCCTATCTTTAGCTTAACCTCCGCACACTCCCTACAACACCCGGTTACTTTCCCCTCCAGCGGGACAACTCTATAACTAGGCTTCGCCATAAAAGTGGCTTGCGACCAGAAGGCTAGCGATTATCGCCCAGTCAACCACAACCAGTTTTATCTGGGGTGTTGGAAAGAATGATACAATGTATGGTTGGATTTTCACCATCAGCTTCTTATAAACCCACCTCTTTTGGGTTTCTTAACAGGCGTTCTCGTATAACGTGCCTGCTGGAATTTTTAATCATGTTACGAATCCGTTGATCCTGGCATTGCGATTGTCATTAGCACACTACCGGAAGAGCAAAAGTTTTCCACTCACGGGCCTCACAAACGCCCTCATATTACAATAGCATCTTCCGGCGTACTTGATCCATTACTTATCCGGTTGGCTTCGTAACTTAAAGACAATGCACGAACAGTAAAGACGGGAGACTTGTTTAACGCCCAGAACAGTCGTCGGTGGTTCGATTCAAGGATGTATCCTGAAGCCTTTACTTATTCTTGTGTGCATAAACGATGTACGCGAAGTTATTGTGCAGGATAAACAATTCCTATTCACCGATGTTATTAAACTTGTCTACATTTTTTCTTGACACTCCCAATTCTTATTCAGATAATGCACGGAACATTTTTTCGTCACTTGACGGATAAAATTTCCAGTCGACAAACCTAACATCGCTGAGCACGGTATACATATCAGAGAGCCTCATAATGCTGAACGACGGTAGTATAACAGTGTTCATTTTAATGTGACTTTGAAACAGGTTATTTAATGTTATCCAGTTTTGCTGAACATGGGTTCTTCCCAGCAGCTGGAATTAGGCGGATGATGAGCCGCGTTGAGTGTACGTTCTTCCTCTCTTTTGCCTAGCTACACGTAAATGGAAAACGCGGACGACCCTAATTCGAGTACTGCACGTTTAGATATAGACGCTAGCACGAATGTTTTAGGATTGCACTGGAAAATCTCCGGTCTGCATTCAGGAAGATTTTATGGGGTTAGTGTTCTTCTCCAGGCTGCAGAGGACGCTGCCGGATACTCGCACATTATGCTGTCTTGCTTCAGCAGCTCATGCTGGAAATCACGCTCTTGCGTAATCGGGCTTACAGCATAGACGCACCGTTATTTTCGCGTTCCACAAGCTAGATAACGCAAAGTGCAGCCTCCAATACAAGGGTTCACTTTCGTCTCGCTTGAAGCTTGAAGGAAGCAATGTTTCAACTCTTCCTGTAGTAAAATACTCTTCTATTCATAACAGACCCCATGTGCAATTTGGGACACTGTTAATACACATCAGCCCAAACGCAGCTTAGAAACTTTTCCGTCATTGACAAACGTGATGACTATCATGAAACACTGTCTGTACTAGAATGGCATGTTTGAAAGTGGACCTAATAATATTTGGGTGGAAACCTGCTTTGTCACATGACTGTTCCCTTGGTGTCTTTTGGGAGTCTCGAACAAACACTTCGACGACACGCAAAAGACAGTCGAACGGACAAATTTCCGTAAACGTTTTTTCGTCAGAAAACTTTTTAAATTTCCCTTCTAAAGGCCTTTATTAAAGAACGAGTCACATTTCTAAGCTATATCCTAGCAAAATTACATTGTCAAACAGCTGTATTATTTGAAAACAAATGCTTTCAAGCGACAAACATATAATGGGAGATTATGAGATATGCGGGAATTCGGAAAATCCATGGTCAAGTAAGTTTCGTCTTTCTCTTCCCTACCTCTCTTGGTTGTGTCTTTTATCGGTCGCTGAACATTTTCTGATATCTGCCCGACACTCGGAGTCGAATTGAAGTGGAATGAGCAATTACTGTTAGAAATATGAAGAAAATACTCTTTAGCAAAACAACTGAGAATGCAACATTAATCAACTGAATCACTAACAGACTGCTTGGGACACAACACCACGACAAAGCAATGAGGTTGTATGGGCTTCGTGCTCCCGCCATGTTAAGCATTCTGGAAACAGATTAGAAATGGTCGCAAAATCACTCACAATCAATATATCTGACCATTCGATAGTAATCTGAACGAAAGCCTACCGCCCGCAATTTTCAATCAAATTAGCCTGCATGTGGCGGATTGAAACTCCCCGGTTACTTGAACACAGCACTCAAAGAATAATTGTCGTATACCACGACTAAACAACGATGAGCCGGCAGCGATTACGCCTTGAACACGTAAACCAAGCCTCAGGCAACACTCTGTGACATCCAGATCATCCACTTTCGCTCAGACTGTCCGTGGACCAATTTCGAGGCAATGCGGAGACACCGGGGAACAGCGTTCTTCCGAAGTAGAAGGTCCAACAAAAGTCCTGTGAAGCAGGAACAATGAAAACAAGCATGAACCGAGGGCTCAGTAATCCATGCACCTGACTTACACAAACGGAAGCCAAAACGGCACCGACAACACAGCAGCACGCTCCGTTACACAACTCAAATTCAATCGGTACGCACTTGCTGGTTTCGGTTGCGCGTTACATTCTCTTGCTCGCGAAGTTACAAGGACTAAGGCTGAAGTTTCTTTACTAGTGAGGTCGCCGAGTTCCCCTTAGAGGGTCAATCGTCATAGTGTATTATTAGGGTTAAACCACATACCTTTCAATATGGTCCAAGCCATTTAAGATTTCGTTCAGAATTCTGAAGATTATTAATGCGTACAGCAGGATAGATCTTGTACACGGTTATGTCTACAAATCACCTGAAAAAGAAAATATGTAAGCAGAAAATACACGAAAACCCATCTGAATACATGGTTAGTCCTGAGGGCCCAGTGGTTCTTCAAGACACGGTTAATCCACTGACAGCGTTTGTTGATTGATAGATAGATATATAGAAAACCCGCGTCTGCAGTGCAACGGGTGTCTACGATGTCCGAGCACGCTGAGCAACCAAATGAGGTCTAAGAATGAGGACGGTCATCAAAACCAGTTCCTTCTCACTAAGGTGCCAAGGTACAAGGAAGTTATTATAGACTGGGTAAAGGAAAGTAAAAGCAAACCTTGATATTGGATCCACCTAATAGGCAAGTCCAGAGATTAACGGACCACGTGAATAAGACCAAATGCAACAGCTCCGTGTTGGCGAGGTGGTCAACGGCAAGGCAAAACCAGAGTACAAGTGAATAAAGTACAGGCGGTAATGTGATAGAAGAGGTATTCGGGGACCATTACTGCTTCTTATGTATATAAACGATATATATGAGGTTATCAAGCATGGCTAATTACGCTTATCCAATGATGACACCAAACTTGTCTGCGCTGTCCCTCCGGCAGTCTCAAATCTTGTTCAGAAAATATACGGAAGGAATTCGTGGAATTAGAGACTTGGTGTCAGAATTGGCTTTTGAAATTTACAGCCAGCAAATCTACCATCGTTGCGCATGGCTTTCACAAACCAGACGGTTCTATAAAGCTGGACGTCACAGCATATCGACTGTCAGCTCAGTGCGTGACGTGAGTATACTCTACTCAAACTCATTCAGTTTTACAGAACTAGGTGGGCAATAGGTTACATTAAATATTTCTACTTCCTTCCCGCTGCCTGTTTACACCTCGACAAAATGTGCACGCGACTCCACCTCGAGTACTGCATGTTCTTATAGAGCCTCCTGCACAAGTGTGATAGGCTAGCTCTGAAAAAACTCCAGCATGCATCCGCGAAACGTTTATTGGGAGGTTGACCATCTCCAAGCTGCATAGAACGCAGCCAAACGCTCGCACTCGATCGTCTTCGGCTACGGCTACTCGAGCTGTAACTAGCACATATATAAGTTTCTTTTTGACAACACACTTACCATCAACTTTACGACTCGCTTACAGTACAGGTCGGAGTATAACCTCAAAAACAAGGAACTCACGTTGAAATTGTGTAAGTCCCGAAAACAGCTGCGGTTAAATTTTCTCCAGTAAAATATTCGTACATATAAAACAGATTCTAGTATTTGATTCTAGCCAGTAGAAATATCTGTCGGTTTAGACAGAACTTTTGAACTTTCCTAACAATAACGAACGTCATGTCCATTTTCAAACTTTGTCTGAGCACATCATTTTCGAAAACGTACATGATGACATGAGGGGGTACCCTCTGTGCTGCATGGTGTTAGGCCAGATACCGCTCGAACTGATCAAAGCTAGCAGTTTCGGGGTAAATCCTTTGCGCAGGTGTGTTTTACACTTCCCAGTGATCGCGCATAACCAAGCGTGCTTCCAACATATGCGTTGAGAAATATATATTATTATTATCATCATTATCTGTAGTCAACAAAAATAGGTGTCTGTACACACACGGCGGCTAGGAATAACCCATTCATCCTGGTACGCTCTCTTTCCATACTTAATGATAACCCCTGTGTGCGGTTGTAAATCACCATGCAAAAACTGATCATAGTGGAACCGTTTAGAAGAAAAATACTCGACCAGTTTGTCTCATGACTACATAAAAACCTTACGCTACAAATCGCGCTTCTTCCCCTCTTCGATAAACCACCTAGCAATCTGTCTGTGTTGTAGAACATCCATCTCACTCTGTATATCGGCCGTATAGAGCAAACCGATATCTAAAATCGGAAGTAACTATATACTTAGGAAAGCGGATAACCGATCTTTTTTGCGTGATATGATGACAACTGTTTGCAACTAACACAAAGTTATTGATGGTATATGGAAGTATGTAGCTCAGTTTTCTGCCTAAAATTGAATTTTCCCTTCATATATGACTGTTCTATTGCTCTATTCACATAGCTGACTCATAGTACAATTCACAACTTTGGTGTTCAAATATGGATGTACTTGAAATTCTGTACGATGACCACGCTCTCCTGAGCGTGTTTCTCACAAATGTGTCCAGAAATATATCATTATTATTATAATCATTAATAAGGTTTGCCAGATAATCACCTATTCCATTGTTCGTCATGAATCACCTGATCAGCTTGCGTCCTCCCACTTATCGCGTAATTCTGCTTTTCCTTCTTGATTCTCCAAATATCCCGCCAGAGGAGACATTCCACCACGTCCAGACATTCAGAAGCCCGTAATAGTTGAATACTCTGCGAGATCTGAAAAAATCTTCCGATTTTGAACAAAAAACGAAGTTCAGTCAAGTGGTCCGTCCATTCCTCTGCAAAAGTATGCGCCCTTCTATCTCTCCCCATCGCGACAAATCTTTCTACATATTTTCTCAGAATTTTCTACATGGAATAATGGTGTAGTTCTTCGACAGTTCATTTCCTCCATCCTCAACTCATCTCTGTTTGGCATGATCTTGACCAGTATGGCAGTGGTCACCTTGCGGAGTGCAAGCTGATGTAATTGCTCAGCATCTTTATCAAATTTTAGAGACTTTACGGACTACTGTCTCGGAAGCATGGGCTTCGAATTTTTTCTCTTAAACAGGTATTTTTCTCCCTTATTGTTGAAGTAACTGCTTGCATGAGTTCTTGATGATTGTTATGTGTTAATAGAACATTGGTCGCCACGTTCTTTGCCCTGTTCATTCCCTTCTCATTGATTCATCTCCTTACGTCGGGATTCTTTATACCGATTACGAGCCTTCCTTACAACCTGACACTACCACTCAAGCTATGCGCGTGACAAACAATTTCTCCTGTGAATGTTGATCTTGATGTATTACTAAATATTGATACCGTATGACTGTAGAAACTTGTTTCCATGTAGTTTTTTCTCCTTACTTTCCCTTGCCGGACCTTTGTTTGTACCCTGGTTTCATGTTAGCCTGACCGCTTCGCCATTACGTGACTGGTGTATCCGATTATATTTACGCGAACCGTTAGTCTCGGAACTTTTATATTTGGTGGATCCAACATCGAGGTTCGTTGTTGTCTTCCACTGTTCGGTTGACCATATTGTTCTTGAACATTAGCGCCTTATTACTAAGAAACTCGCCAATACGACCGTCTTCCCCTTTGGATCCGAGTCGGTTGCTCGACGGACTCATAAGTTATAGACGCCCGTTGTTTACAGACGCGACTATTCTGGATCCAGCATATTGATAGACGTTGCGAGAAGACTTAGCGTTGCTCGAACAACAACTAGACGTCCGGGATCAACATTTATTATGTCTGTTTCGTTGCTATAATCACACGACTCATTTATTGTGGAATTAACAATCATGGTGTGTACCTATGAATGTGCTTTTGCAAGGTGTACATTGATCACGCTCTCCTGTGGTGTTTCCTAAATATGCGCTGGAAAATATGCCATTATTTTTATTGTGAGACAAACTACGCGAGAACAAGATTCCGCGAGTAACCCACATCAAGACTCACTTATACATCCAGATTTACGTTCGTGGGAGAAATGATCTGTCCCCGGCGTAATTCCAGTGGTTACGTCAATTCTTGCAAGGAAGGCTCGCGATATCTCTCAAGAAGATTTCGAACGTAAGAAGAAGGACCAATGAGACAGGAACGGATAGAGGTGGATAGTGTGGTCACCGGTTTTCCATAAAGACATAACAAATTCCAAACGTTCAGCGCAACCATCCACTTTAACATAAGCCTCTTCGTGGAATCCGATTATCCTGGTACACCCTCGAATCACACTATATGTTAGTCAGCTGCATTGGTTATGGATCATCATGAAAAGGCTGCGCAAACTAGAAACTGTTGATGAAAACAAAAATTTAACGTGCGTGTCTCACATGATTATACGGGAATCTCGCGTCATCTGTCGAGTTTCTTCTTCAGCCTTAACACCGTCCTATGTTTTCAGACAACCCCTTAAATCTCTATGTCGGCCGTATTGATCAAATCGGGATCGAAATTCGGTGGCAGTGATGTAACAGAGAAGGCTGTTATTCGGTCTCTGCGCCGTATGATGACAGCTAGTCGCTTCATTCACTGACATGAAACTGTTATTTCGTCTAGAATGTTTTAACAAAAATTATATATGCTATTATGCGCCCTTGTTCGAATGAGCATTTTGCATCCCCCCATTTATCACGTAAATTTGCGCTTCATTTTTGATTCCATAAATATCTGACACGAGAAGACGCTGCACGACGTCTGTGCCCTCAAAATATTATATTGGTTGCGAGAGTTGCAACATTCCGCTGATTTGAGCAGTTAACTAAATTCTACTGGAATGTCCGTCCACTCCTCTGCAACAGTCCGACATTCCTTTTCTTCTACCATCACGACAAAACAATTTGCCGTCCTCGGATTACCTTGTCCCCACGAGGCCTAGACGGCCAGGTCAGATATCGCCTTGTAAATTGTAAACTGATGTAATGACAGCATTTCTGTCCACTTTTGGGGACAAGTTGACTATCTTCTTAAGAGCATACGTGGCAAATGTTGTCTAGTCTAGAATTTTTCAATCTTGTTACACCCCTTTGCCCGATTTATTTGCATAGTTAGCGCATTACAGTGGTATCAACTACGGGTACGGCTCTGCCTTATTTGCAATGAGTGCGCTCACTGGAACGCCTTCCACAAATGCACTGAGAAACATGCTACTAGCATCGACATTGCTTCTATTGGGTTTGTTGTCCTACGGATATTTCACTTACATCATTCTTACACTAGATGGACAAGTATGGTCGCGATGGTCACGGTAGCTGTCAAATTTAGCGTTTCTCGGCAGGCCGACAAGCTGCTCTACAAGGAGCTCGCGCACTATGGCAACTGCTCAGTGATCCGTGGTTGTGCTCTTATTCGGATTCCATTGACCTGGCCGATAATTATTCCAACTGATTGGAGGTGGCTGCAATTCCTGTGGCTAGGTCCATCGATACAACCGTCATTTTGTGCCGCATGCTCCGCCAACATGAACTTTCCGATATTTCCGTATCGGACAAGAACGAACCAATAAGTGTATGCTCACTTTCTGTACTTTTGCTGCCGCCACCTAATCCAGTAAACCTGGTTTCCGCTTTATTACCCACAGATCGGGGGCGGAAGTGAACGCTTCGTGAATACTGTCAAGCGGACGCCGTTCGGATCTCGCAAAGAAAAAACAAAATAGGAGAGCATGCACGATTTCCTGGAAATCTACCACAAAATCTCGAATTCTGTGCGTTCTGATCACCAGTCGTCAGCCGGAGCTCTCATGGGTCGCAGGGTTCTCTAGGTCCATCACGTTGTCATTTCGACGGGCAGATCATTCAAACTAATCGGTGAACGGAATTCTCACGACGGATCCACCGTTGGTGCAGCCTTTTGCGTTTGTAACGAACGACATGGTCACAAAGACTGGACGAAAGCAATCGTGGGCGTTTGCCGCAATAGTGGCGTCACTGTGAGTGGCAGCATATCCATGAGTCATCATAACTAGTGACGCCGTAGGCATCCGGACGCAAAAACAACAGACCAACAGTACTCAATCCCGTTGGAATTCTTGTTCTGTATGTTCGCTATTCCCGATGCAGGCGTTCCAGCGGTTCAGGTCCCAAACTTTGAGAGCACCGCAAGCCACCTGTCCAATTATTAGGCTGAATGCACTGGACACCCATTTCGCCCCGTAAGAAAGAGCCGATAGACCACGTGCTATGGAAGAAGTGCCACCCCAAGAGGGCGATGCTGACAAGCTCCACATTTCTTACGAACGGTTTGTGTTCTAAAATCCATCCGGAAAATCTTCGTCGTCTAATATTCCTGTGGACATTCTGGCCCGCAGAAGTCCAAAACGCGTCGATTCGCGTATACAAGGCAGAATACTATAAAAGGACTAAAAGACTCAAAATAACTGAGCCAACGCACAGGAAAACACCAGAATTTCCCCTGGCGACACAACTGTACAACATGTTTGAACACAGAACATACAACGCAACCGCCTCATGTAAATGAAGAAAAGCTTGCATCCGGTGGCGAACTGAGAGGCATGAGATAAATGCAACTGATAAGACGGAGAAATTCCATGACAGTCCCTGCAATTGGAGTCGATGCTCTCAAAGATAAGTCCGTTGTTGTTGATGACCCTGTTGAAACAATTGAAATCTTCAACTCACATTTCGCCGCTTTGTTTAGCATACGAAACTCTTTATTTCGCCTGTAACTACTCCGTCGAAAACAGGAAACGTTCTGGGCAGTATTCTGATTGATGTTCGACGCACTTGTTAACAGTAAGCTACCATTAAACCTTCAATCCATTCTGGTTTTCGTGCAGAAAGATGAGAATATACCTATCCTTTTACTCAATCTGTTCACCCTATCAGTTACATCTAGCACCTTCCCCTCAATTGAAACTGTCTGTTATTATGACTCGCCACAAAAATGGTTCAAGGTAGGTCGTTAGTAACCAGCGTCTCATGAACCACATATCAACCTGCTAGAGAGTGTTGGAAAAAATAGTAAAAGCCCACATCGTCAAGTTACTGAGGCCGAGAGAACTCACAAAACTTTCGCAGCACGATCTCCTTAGCAAGCGTTTTTAAATAACATACCAGTTGGGATTCTCAAACCGTATGTCAATATCCACGGGTGCAGAAAACGTGGTACTTGTCATACGCTTAGACACTCAATGGCTTTTGATCGTTGCCTCATATGCACCTCTTGGTCAAACTAGCATCCCTCTGCATACGAGACCTTTCGAATAGACGGCTTTCGTCATATCTCGGAAGCCGCATCCGAACAGGCAAAACAGAACACTACTGAACGCCTGAACCAGTGGTGAGTGGGGTGATCCGCAGTTGAACACTTGGCATCGATGCATTTTGGTTAAGAAGACTAAAGTTTAGCCCTCACCTCTGTCTAGATTGATACGTTCGGACGCCATCAATACAGTGTTTGCCGTCTACTTACGACGCGAATGTCCCACAGTATAAGAAATGAAGAAGTCCCTTCGTCAACCCTGCCAGCCCGGAAGTGATATGTGCAAATTTCCTGCGATTCCACATATTGAATAGACTCCTGAATTAATTTAAGGACACTTATCGGATTCCGTGTCTCATGAACGGTTCGGACACGTACCCGACGCTGCCAAACACATTGCCTACCTTCAAACTCGATACTAACGTTTAACTGACTTTCGTACAAAACAACGAAGCAATATACCTCTCACACCATCGTACTGAAACCTAGGTTCAGCCCTTTTGTGCCTGCCCCGCTCCAAGTGGTGAAATCCCTTAAGGACACATTTGGACGCATTTTCCAATGTGACACTGTGATATGTGAAACATTTATCCCTACATAACCTTGTGAAAAGTAAATAATGTGATACCACACACCTGAGACTAAGTCAATGGAAGAAGCGAAACATTTTTTTCTTGCTGCGTGCGTCAAAGTTGTGTAAACTACAATTTTCTCGTTTCTTATTGTGCCATTCTTGCTCGTGGACATCATGTTTATAGCGTTATTTAATTTTTTTTAGTTTCAGCAATTCGTACACCGGTTCGAGATTGGGAGCCCAATCTACCCGGATCCAGTCAGTTTGTTCGTCTCAATGTCCGGCGGTTTTCTGTCGACCTAAAAGGCAGTCATTGAAAACGGGGTGTGGCACCGCTCATGGGGGTTACAGGAAGTACCAAGAACAGAGTGAAATAATAATCTAGCTAAACAGGATAAATTACTAATCCAACTGTTTATTATGTAGGTGAGAATCCAATAACACTTTGAGACGGTCCTTGGAAGAGCAGCTAACAATCTCTAGTGGTAGGTCGTTCCAGTAGTTGATAACACCATAAAAGAACTGTTGTCTTAAGAAGAGGCGAGGTGGAAGCTTATAGAGCTTCTTGTCGTGACCTCTTCGACAGTTATCACTTACTAGGGTAAAGAATTGTTGCACGAGTCCTGTGCTAAAGAGAAAGTGTGTAAGAATTAAGTCGCCGCGGAGTCTACGAAACTCAAGTGATTAAAGATCAAGTATTTCAAGGCGAGACTCGTAAAAGAGATGCCGTAAGCCAGTGACCATTTTGGTGGCTACTTGCTGGACACGTTCAATGGCGGTGTAGACAAATTGATTGGCATACTCGAGCAGTGGTCTTATGTAGACTTTGTGAAGCGTGTGAAAGGCGTGCTTGTCTATCCGGGGAAAGGTTCGTTTGATCATCCCAAGGGTCATAAAACCCCTTTCGGTGGCCAGCTGTTTATGATAAGAGCAGGACAAACCAGACGACAGCCAGATCCCTAGGTCTTTCTTGAGGTCTACTTTCGCGATATCTACTACACTTTGTGCACCATGTATCACGAATGGGTTCCCAGAGTCTCCTCCGAGTGACATGTACGCACACTCACTGTCGTTTAGAGGGAGACTCCATTCATCTGACCAGCACTTAATACGATCAAGGACGATCTGCAATGCATTTGGGAGCACAGGCATTCCAGAGTTTTAACTCGTCGGCATAAAGGAGGGCGTCGCTAGAGATCAACACGGAGAGATCATTGATGTAGATCAGAAACAACAATGGACCAAGTACCGATCCCTGAGGGACTCCCACAGAGACTGGGGATGGAGACGAAAGGTCTGAACCGGTTTTTACTCTGAAAGTCCTGTTACCAAGCAAGGAAGTTATCCAGCAGAGAACCTCTCCTTGGATCCCATAGGCTTCTGATTTATGCACCAGAGGACCGTGTAGGACACGGTCGAAGGCTTTGGCAAAATCGAAGAAGATAGCATCCGAGATGTGACCATTGTCTTTGGCCTCTGTTAGGCTATCCATGAAGAGTAACATATTGGTTATGCATGAGCGATCGGGAAGAAAGCCATGCTGGGTCGAAAAGAAAAGCTTATTTGAGAAGAAATGCTTAAAGATGGTGCGTTTTAACAGTCGCTCCATTATCTTGCATGGGATGCTGGTAAGGCTGATCGGCCGATAACTAGCAGCAGAGTGACGATCGCCTGTTTTGAATATAGGTGAGACAGTGGCCTCTTTCAATGCCTCCGGAAGAGTGCCTGTCCGAAGTGTCTGTTTAAACAGATCAAAGAGAGGCACCGCCAAACTGGGGACCGTTTCTTTGAGGATCCGGAGATGGATCTCGTCTGGTCCCATGGCACTATAAGGATTGATCTCAAGCAAGAGGTCCTGAACGTCGGACACAGAAAAGTCAGCTGCCTGGATGGGGTGTTGGAAGTGCCTCCGCGGGAGAATTGGACGCCAGTTTGGCAGATCCACATTATAGACTGATGAGCAGTATTCTCTGAACACCACGGCAACCACTTGGGGGTTGGAGGAAGTTTCCCCGTCGGGAAGCCGCAGAGAAAGCGCTGGGGACTTAGCTTTCCTATAGCGACGTATACACTTGAAAAGAAAATTCTTATTCTCGCGAGCTGCCTGTAAGATTTTTGACTGTACCTGTTGGGTGTGTTGCCGGATTCCCCGCTTGCACCTGTTTCGTACAGAGCGAAAGGCCTCTAGATCCTCTGGCCTAACCGTTAGCTTCTGCTTAGAGAATAGACGAGAACGTACTTCAAGAAGACGGCGTACGTTTCGCTGAAGCGGTGCACGAGGGGAGAACCTCCACAGTTTTCGAGGAACCAATGCCTCATCGGCTTCGTGAATGGCAGCTTTAAAGGAAAGGTAGTTCAAGTTCACTTAGTCGGATGTAAGGCTGAGTGTGCTTGAGAGCGTCCTTAGTGCGTTAAAGTCAGCTTTCTGCATAGTAGCACAAAGGACAAAAAACCAAGCAAAATGGTTTCAACCTTTGCCGGAATGACGCGATAAAAGCTTCGTCTAGTTTCTTGTTTATCAAAGTTAACATTAGGGCAGTCGTTGAGTAACATGCTCTATCTTGATTCAAAATTGACTGAACAACAGATGTCAATAACCACCGGATCAATAACTGTGCTGACACGATCTGAACCGTTGAGCAAGCTACCATCTTGCGTAAAGTGGAGATAAGCTATATCTGTGCTAGTTTCTGTATTTTCTAGCTTCTGTATTAAAACAAATGCTGAAGCTTGCCATGATCACTTTTAATCACATTTACTTCGGCGAGGCGGACTGAGCTCGACAAAAACATTGTGGCTCAAAGGTTAGTAGCATGTGGTCACTATGCCCTAGCGGTGGTTTGAAGACCACCCCATCTACCAGGTGAGCCTCGTTCGTAATGACCAGATCGAGCAAGGAGGGTGTCTGTCCTGGACGGTGCCTTGTAGGTAGATCGACATGCTGTGTCCAGGCTTTCTCATGGATCAACATTGC
>QNGE01006502.1:0-18332 GCA_008508345.1 Paragonimus westermani
ATGTGCCAACAGAGTGCGTGGTGATACCATCAGTGACACTGGTTTGATAGGGTATTCTGCGTAACAAATGTGAGGCCCAGAGCAGAAGGGTGTAATTGAAGAGGTAACTGTGTTACTGAGGTCTAACTTAATAATTATAAATGATACGTGAATGGATGAATCGACAAATTACGCACCACATAACGGCAGTTAAATGTGAGAGATTTTTCTTGATTCGTTTCTCGTTACGTTGTTTTTGCATGACAAACGTACATGGAATACCGCTATTTGTTTCAGCATTTATGGGTTAGATGTGCACAGATCACATTCACGGTGATTATTAGAGAAAGAGGAAACTAATTTAACTACATGAGACAACTGGTTGCTTTCAGAGTGAAATAAAGTCAATTTCGAATGAACTATGTTTTATGTTAGTTTCTAGAAATCTACCAAAGGCGGATGAAAATAATCTGTCCTGACTCTGTCAGAAAAATTCAAATGTTTATGCACTGCAGCTTTGAAAAGCTTTACTTTCAAACCCACGCAACAGGAAAAAGTTATGAAAGTTAAACTTTACTAAAAAAAGGAAACGAACTCTGACAGAGTGATTGTCCCTCACGCCTACTGGTATTGAACAGCGACTGTCGAAGTGGTTCGCATCAGAACAGCAAATTGACGAGTGTTGAGAAAAACTAACTACCACTTTGGTTTGCAGTCCTACTAGTAACCTTTTAAATGGACCACGTGAAAAATCAATTTCCAAGGTACGTTTTAAGCCACGAAGTCACCCGGAAAATTGATCAGTATTAATCGAGATTCCAATCTGTTGTCAACATACCGACTCGGATGACAGTCAACCTAGATTTGACAGATCTGAAATCGTCGAAAACTATTAGTTTTGATGATGGAACATAAAATCATTTCAGATGTGCAGAAAAAAACTTCTTTGCCAATCACAAAGTTGAGGAAACAGATCCTTAGCGCTGTTTTCCGCAGTTAGCCAAAATCCTCTTAATCTGGTGACAAATAAGAGAGAATAACTGAAAGTCCGTAGGTTTAGTTTATTTCCAATTGAACACCATCCACATCACGTAGCAGTATTCATATTCTGATGAGTCTTCCGGCTAGCCTACCTCGAAAGGAAACCCTTGGCTCAAATTCCATTTTTGCGATGTCTCTTGAATAATGAATATGCTAGTCAGGACCGGAAATAGCCATGATCTTCGAACTTCAATTTACTATTCGAACCACGCTGATTAGTTCAACTGAAGACAGGGGCTTCAGCTTAACTGATCTTGATCACGGAGTTATCGACTGGATGAACAGAGCGATCGTGTTTGTTCTCCTTTCAAAATGGTCATTAAAACTGAAAACTTTTTATTCAAGATTATGGCTGAGCGAGTGGAAGGTAAGGGAAGGTTAGTTTACGACAAGAAGACTATGGACTCGGTCTTAGTGATATACTTTTGACCAGCTGGGGATTAGGTCGTTTGAAATTATCCACCAAAGTCATGAGGACAACGATGAAGCAAACGAGACTTGTTTCCCGTTTATAGCATAAGGCTAATTAAGGGACTACAGGTAGGGAAACAATAACTTTGGTGACTAAGAAACTCCGGAGAGAAAGATTGTGGAAAGCGCGTTTGAAGGCAGTTACACAGTCATTATTCCACATTGTGAATTGGGTTGGTTGTGGACCAAGAGAGGTCAGACATCCATATGAAATTCTTATGGGCGCAACGGTCAGGTTTTTGAAATCGTATACTAGAGGGGACGGCAAGAATCGTCACTGGGATCCACACCAAATCTGGTTGATTTCGAAACACTCGGTAGACGTTCTAAAAGACATTGTTTTAACTGGCTGAGTGTTTGCAGCCAGTCCCGTAAGCAAAGATCCCGTTTGAAACCGTCTTACTCGCATTGCTGTTCAATCACGCAGAATGACAATCATGCTGTTTGTCAGAAAATCGCTTTGTGATACGATCAGTATACGATGCTGGACACGAACGAATATGTCGGTACACACAACAGGTGACTATAGAACGTGCAAATTTCTCTTGGAGTTGTAACTTGATAGTGAGCATTGTACTGAAATTCGCTCAAAAATGACTGACATTTTTGGATATGTCTTACTAATTTCAGCCGTGGGGTCTTCCCTGTCAACGACAATAAGTAATGCAAATTTCATATTCACCGGCAGCGGCTTAGTTTTCAACCCTACCTCCCGTATCGGTCTTCGAATAAAACGCATCTGGTGGCCATTCTGTAAGAACACTACATGCAGAAAGTCTAGCCCAACTTGCAGTGTCAGAGTTGTTGACCAGCAAAGCCTTTCTGGTCAAACTAACTGTGTATGTGTTTTCCATACGATTATTTGTGATACCTAAATCTTATCGGTGTTCAACGGCGTAATTCTATCCGGCTGTTCGTAGGAGATATCTGCATGGAACTGCCACCCCAGTGAAGATGAATTATCAAAAACATATATTCACCTATATGTCCTTATTCTCATTATCGTAATGGGTATATTCGAGACGTTAAAATTAACCAACAAGCCCAGAGTGGCTGAGGCTGTCAACGAATACCTGAAGTTCACCACTCGTCTAGTAGAGGCGAAGGAATCGATCAAATTCATCACTGACTGCATTGATAACAACGAATACCCGTAGCCATTTTGGTAGGCCATACGCAGGAACCGCGTCGAAATAACAAGCGTAGCATTGGAACGCTACAGTCTGAATCAACTTGATGCCCATCTCGGAAGAATTGTCGAATTTGAGCGAAATATATTGCAGCGATAAACAACTTCGGAAAATCCCACAGATCAGGAATGGGAATTGTTCACGGCTTTCGTGAAACAGGTGGTTGCCAGACGGACTCAGAAGAAACGAGCTTCAATATCGTTCAGTCTCTGCTTTTTTAGGCCTCAAACAGAATTTCAAAGTTAACTAACACAACTTTCTTAATTTACATCCTGATTGTATCACAATCAAGGCGCTCTCACTCGGTTCCAAGTGTTGCTGCCACAATGTAAGAAAGAAGACCTAGAACTTGAGCCGCAATTCGAGAATCTATTCGGTCAAACGTAAGATTTAACCCCGCATTCGTCAGATGATTTTGAGTTACTTAAAACTTCACTTGTTAAGTACCGCCAGTTACACCGTAAACGTAAATCGAGACAGTGAGGACCTTTAACTAAGGAGCACATAGACTCATTGAAGATGCTTCAACAGAATCCAGATATCCACCTCAGGAGACAAGATAAAAGAGCGGGAATTGTCATCCTGAATAAAAGCGATTACATCGAGAAAGTGAATAATATTCTTGCAGACCAGACCAAGTTTCGCAGAGTTGCCAATGTAAGGGACAGAACCGAGTGTACCGAACATCAGATCACTAACTGTCTTAAGTCAATAAAGGACGAGAAGCTGATAGCCCCCGCGACTTGTGAGCAACTACAACCACAGGGTTCCACTATACCCCGTCTCTATGGGCCATCAAAAGGTTCACAAACTTGGTGTACCGGTTTGTTCAATACTCGATATGATGAATTCGCCTTAGCACAAAGTTCGTCAAGCCGACTACAGAGCTGTCAGAGTGCGATTGTTATCAACCGCTGACGCTATTGCTATCAGACCACACACTCCCTGCCTGTGTACCAAAAAACAATTTGTACAAATCCCCCCATCTCCCCCGGCCAATCATTTCATATGCAAAATTTGTTCAGCGAATACGTTAGAAAAAGAACTCTAATTCATACAGAACGCACTTCATGATAACGGCTACCCGGAACGATTTATCGCCAGAAACATAATCAAAATGTCATCCACACCTGAAGTGCATGACGTAACAAAGAAAACCGTGTGTATTCGAATGCCGTTCAAAGGTGACAAGGCCGCAGAATGGCTGACAAATAGGCTCAACCAGACAACCAGCAGGATGTATGCTACCGCTGAACTCCGTATTCGATTCTTCACAGCCCCCATTCTCAGGTTTTATAACAAAGATAGACTGACTATTCAGACCTCATTTATGTGTATCTACTCATTCACTTGTTCCTGTGGAGCAGGTTATATTAGTCGAACGTCAAGACAATCAATCCGAGAACACCATCCACGTTGGCTGGGACACGGGGAATCACGATCGGCCAACAGCGCTATCCTCGATCATCTGGTTGAAAGCAGGCAGCAGGTGAAAGCTGATGAAGCCTTCAAAATGGTGTATCGCGTGCCGGGCACCCTATAAAAAGCAGTCCGAATTAGAACACTGTACTGCCGAGGCTCTCGGAATCAGACTGACTGACCCGATATTATGTTATCAAAAACGGTTTGTTCAGACGCTGCACCTACCATGGCCACAAATCCATCGGATCGATGACCAACCGACGCCGTCAAACCAATGGACAAGCGTGACGTAACCGACCAATCAAACCATCGCCAACTGACTAGCCAGTGATCTAGTTTTTTTTCTAATAAGTCCGTCAACATATCGGCAGTACACTCCAAATAGCGGGCTGAAACTGAAATTTTAAATTACACATGAGTACGCCTACCAGCAGTGCATTAAGTGGAGTCCCACTGCTACCCTGCCAGAATGTCGATAAAACTCATCGACAAACATCAACGGAACACTCGAATTGAACTGTTAGAACAGGTTTTTTAAGTCAGATTTCTTTAAGCAGATGTTCATTTAGATTGTTTCATCTGATCCCCACTCAAAGGACAATTGTAAGTAGTGAATTTACAACGAAGCAGCCAGTGTGCTGGTGGCAACTTTCACTATTCTTCATGGAACTCAAAAGTGTCATGAATACCCTGCAGACGTATGTTGGATCTAACATGCTGCATTATTCCGGTTAACCACTTGTCATTCATGCACTTTAGTTATCTCAAACCTGGCAAGCGTAGGTCATGATGGATATTTCCTTTGTGGAATTAAAAAAGAACTTACAAAAGCGGGACGAAAAGTTGACCTTATCCGACCACTGAATTTGTGTGATACACGCGCGCCGTGCTAACTTTCTTAGGGACTTAGTAGCCTGATTTCCAGCCACCTTTAATGCAATTCTTACAAGAAACCGTGCAAGACAGACTTCTAGTCCATGCTCAGTTAATGCTCATGTCTACATTTTTATACTCTTTTTACACAGGCTGTTATGATGGTGGTTGGATTAAGTGCCACTCACAGAGAAGAAAGGATTATCAGTCTGGATTGAAACCGGCAGCTGAAAAAAAAACTAGATCAACTGTAGCTCATCTCTTCTATAATAACTAGTGTACTATTGTCTTCAAAGCACTCCTAGTTGTCTGTTGAGTTAGCTGCAGCCAACCTAGAATGATATTTTGGAGATTGCTGATTCGATTGCAACCAGCTTCTGCTTCCTTAATTTATGCTGAAATTTATTGAGTCCGTCCAACTTCCTTGGCACCACGTCAGTTAGATCCAATCTAACTGTGTGCACGAATGTGTTGAAAACAGAAATACATATAGTGTGGGGGGGTGTTTTTTTAGGCCCAATTGGAAGTTATCACTTCTTATTTGAATAAATGACTTTGACATTTCATGATTCACGATTTCAGTTGGATACGACCTCATCTTATCGTTACTTATGTTTGTGACTGACGCACAGGGAACAAAAGTGATATGTTGAGTGGAAATCCGAGATTGTGGTCATCAATAATTTTGGCTCCAAATGGGAAAATAATACCCATCTATTTACGAAAACAGTGAACGTTTTTTAAAGCTAATCTGATTCTGTGAAGTTGCCTTGTCTGAGCTAGCAATGTCAAACAGCAAACTCTGATCTTGTTTAAATGTGAAATTGGAACTTACAGCCACACTCAGTGAAGTGAACTACAGTCGGATAATTTTTGCTAACGGTCCCAAGCTTACTTGTCACGTTGAAAAATTTCCACACCTTCCAGATTTATTCAATTTGCTTTTGGACATCTCTCGCTCTGAAACGGTCCAATATATGTCCACTGCAAATGATACATGCAATTGGCTGAACATGACATTTTAAAATAACAATGACAGTAACCATCTTGTTAACAACCTTGGGGACAATCTGCGAAGGGAATGCGACCAAAGATGTCTGATCAATTGTATCCCGGAAGACTGAACATTTTCGAATAACCAGTGCACCGGAACCGCCCTATCGATTTCCAGTCAAGATCGGAATGCAGTGGAAAACATCATTCTGGGGGAAATCCAATGAAAAAAATTGGAACAACACTGTTCATCAGATGTGGTTCATGCAGCCTCAAACTCAAAAATCAGCGAAAAACTTATGTGATTGTTTTGTTGTGAGCAGAAATTCGAAGTTGTGTTTCCTAACGAAGGGTGTATACCAGTATGGGTTAACTGAATTTGATTGGTAGTTATGTTATTTTTGAAATGCAGGCCATCCAGTCAAAATACCAAGGTTATTGTGAACTGTTTACCAAACCAGATACTCTGGTGACTAGTTTTATCATGAAACACCAATCTGTCACCACCATGAAACCAACATGTTATGGATGCTTGCAATCCGACTTGTGTGTAATCATATTCTGACGTTTGCTGCCCGTTTGACCTGATGGACAGGCTCACACACTATGTTGAACTGAAACTCTGTTCCGACAACTAAGCAGTTAGATACTCATATCATTCGCTGCGCTGTCTCAGGTTGACGATGATGGTGATGACAATGATTGTGATCTTCTTCTACGGTAAGACGATCTTGGGAGTTTTTGAATGTGATAACAAAGGTACAATATTGTAAACGCTAATAATTTAACCGACTGGTTGTCAAAGTAACTTTTGTTGAATAACAGCGGTAGACATTATTGTTACTGTTTAGGGTTTTATATGGTTTTTTAATCTATATGAAATTGACGTTTTCATGGACATTTAATGAGTGCTGGTAAATTACGAGTAGAAGTGTAACCCGGAACTAGGGACTTTGAATAGCCCTGGAATTCGTCTGGGCAATGAAAACTCTGGCGTAAGCGACTGGTTGCAGTGAGAGTTTGTTATGCACGATACACGAAACAGTATTTGTAGGGTCACAACGGCATTAAAATATCACAGCCTGTCATTGGCCGACCGTAATGTAACATGGAAAGTAACAGGCTGTAGGCTGATTTTTGCAAAACAAGAATAATGACTTGGCGCATAAAACAAAATATATCGTGGAATCTGTTCTGCTAATCTCGATGTGGTACTTTGACGCAGGGTTTGGATTGGGCATTTGTTGGACCTCTGTTATGTCGGGGTTTGGATAAACGGTGAATCAAGCAGATCTTCATCATATGGAGCTAGTTACGTTTCTGTTTAAGATAAGTAAGAGAGAACAGACGAGATAAAGGTATGCAAGGGCTGGATCGCTTTTGCTGTACTTAGTTTCTAACGGTTGCTTTTGGTCCGGGGAGATCGAGAAGTCTGGACGAATATCTTTTGTTTACACAGTTGTAGCTCCAGTGTACCGAGCAGCTGAGCTCCACCTGTTCACAATAGTGAATAAAGTACACTTCTTGTGATTTTGGCGGTTTCTCAGTAGATTAATTTTTACGGTCTGACTGAATAAATCGTGGTGTTTTGTGTTAATCTCTTGCCGCCGAATGGAATTATCGATAATTCTGACTAAGCCCTCAATAAACTCAAATGGTTGGTGATTTTCGGATCATCAGATGGACGGCTTGTTTGACGATAAGGGAATGACTAATTTCATAGGAGTAAGTGAAATGACACAAGTACAGAGAATGGATGAAACATAGCAACTCACTGTAAACTCATGATTTCTTGTTTTTGTGATTGCAAGAAATGTGACTGATTTACGCTATCACATATTTTCTCAAACTCTTCATTTCGTTCTGCGGTGAATTCTTCCTAAACTCCTAATTTGAAAGGTCAGTATGCAAATAAGATTCCTTTTACTGATTCTATTTACCAGGCTTTTTCATTCTTATACTTGTCAAGTGGCAAACTGCAAGCTTCTCAGAGTATCCAACGCAATGCAAAGTTAATTCCACATAACGTGGCAAACGATTCCGTGCATGAGTTCTTTACGTTCGATGTTTAAACACGTAAACCACGCTCAGATGATGTCGTGGGAGTGTGTAGTCGTGAAAGTGGTTGAGTGAAACAAATCTACAGTAAAACTTTTTTTCCGTCAAATCATGTTTGCTTATCATTTAGCTTATTAAACTACTTTGAACAGTGAAATCAGAAGACCGGTTTTGCAAGATGGTAATACCATTTCGTATGTTCTCGTCAGTTGCTAACACAGAACAGCGGTGAAAATACAAAAATATTTAAGCGAATTAAGTTCATGCATCAAGTCAATGTATACACTGGTCCGTCATTGGTCAAAACCATGGCAGACGGAGGTCCAAGGTTAACAACTTTTGCACGCAGAGGACCGGCTTGCTATGCGTGACTAGCAGCGCTTCGAGTGACTTAAGGATGACAGGCTTGTGATGACGCATCAACACGCGGAAAGCGTTTGTCGGGTCGACTACATGACCGGTCTCTAGCACGCGTCTGGCGATCGAAGAAGCCGACTTGCGTTGTTTGGTAGGGTCACGTCAAGTCCTCGATATACTTGGGCACGTGTTCCTTCATTCTAATTCGCAGGGATCGATCAGTTCTGCCGATGTAAGCGTCACCGCAGCTGCAGGTGAACTGGTAGATACAATGTGAAGTGGACAGCTCTGACGCCCGCCTCTTGATGTGAGGAAGGGTGAGTGATTTGGTGTAGCTGCATTGTGCGTTCTTTGAATGGCCTACATCAGTCGTCGAGTTAGAAACGACGTATTACTATCTCCTTTGTACGGTAACTGCATGTACACCGGTTCTTCGGGACAGACGTTTCTTGAGGTTTATTAGTTTCGGCTTACTGTGAAAGGTAATGAAACCTAGTGGATAAGCGTTGGAGACCAAGATGTCACGAATAAATTACAGCTCGGTATCTAGTGTATCACCCGTGCATATAGTTCGCGCTCTGTGAAATAGACAACGAACCAACGAGCGTTTGTGTCGTATGAGGGAGAAACTGTTGAAATTCGAATGTTGTCCTCCCCAGGTAGACTTACGATGTACCGATCGACACACTGTACTGTAATTCCGTCGCTTGATGCTGATGTCCAGAAAGGTGAGCGTGTCTTTTTTTCAAAGTCGGACGATAATGTTAGATTTCGGTGCGAAGAGTTCAGTAAATCCAATAGTTTTCCTATGGTCTCGCTGATGACGTCTTACTCTCACTTGCAGCTCGGTTGTTTGTTTGCAAGGTGTAGGCACCTTGATGGTGAATGTTTGAATAGGGACGTAGTCATTTTCAGTAGTTAGGTCCCTTCCCGTCCCCTTCTTTTTCCTTCTCTCTTTCTACTTAGGGTTTGCTGTTTCTTCATGGCTGTGTGGCAGTTAAGCTTTAGTGTGAACCACTGATGTATTGCTGTCTATGATGCTGATGCTGATGGTCTCTTTGTCTTGTGCGATTACTATTGTGTCGTCTACATATTAACGATAAAGCGGGGTATCATGCAATGTAGTCGTGAGGGGGAGATAAATCATAGACATGAAAAATTCAGCCAAAATCTGTCCTAGAGGGCTACCCATCGCAACCCCGTCTATTTGTTTGAATCCCATATTTTGAAAATAAAATTTGATATTTTCAATACACAATAATAGCAAGGGCTTCAAGATATTAAACTACGTTCGTCTGCATTCGTTTGAGCCATGGTTGTATTAGTAATTAGTGTTAAATCGATTAGAAGTTTGTTTCAGTTTAGTCTTTTAATCTCGGGTATTCTTTATTCTATTTTCGATTTTCTTTGGCGATTTCAAATGTTGGTCGGCAAAACACACATGCTGGATTTACCCGCTACTTGGTGCATTGGAATAAATGCTATCTGCTTCAAAATATCATGATCGAATTAGGCAAAGTTATACCGTAGTCCAAACGCCTCAACAATGACTACTTAACGAAACTGATGATTGTACATTCCGATGGAAATCTGTTTGCATCGAACACACATTGATAATAAAAACGTTCTGCAATGAACAACCAAGTGTTCTGTTATTTTCATTGACTGTTACTATTCCGAACAAAAACTTTGGGGAGAGAGCAAGGGAATGATGAAGGTTTCTGAAGTGGCGTTACATAAGTAGTTTTGTGTAGCTACACATGTACTATATTCAGACTGGGGGTAAGTAGGCTGTCACAAACTCAATGCGAACTGTGCCAAACTATTCATATGCTTACATTACAAACCGTAATTGGTAATTCAAGCCAACTGTATCATCACTTTCGTTCTACGGAGAATTAAGACACTTCACAATTGGAAACATGTGTGCGCTGCGGTACATTTTCTCCACATATTATTTAATGGAATGCCAAAAAGACAAAACACATGTGGCTTCAAGTTAAAACCCTGAGGGCAAACAGTCCCGCATTTTGCCTTCTAGTCGAAGAGGGCACTCACTAGGACGTGAACTTCAAAAGTGCACGCTCCAGCAGAGGTGGTTTTGTATTATCAATGTTAAACATATCCTACGCAAATTGAAATGAATCAGTACCTTGAAGTCTTCATATCTCGGTAGGTCTCATCTCTGCTTTTAATTGGCGATAACAGCGTTTAGCGGCACTGAAGTTCGTGTGCCACTCATTCGATGCTCTGAGCAACCGTAAAAATGGAACGTTTGGCGATGAAGGCCTCATTTCAGTCTTTGGAATTACTTTCAGTCAGTGCATATCCTATTCGAAATACCGACTCAGATCATTAAAAACGTCCCGTTGCCGTCTTTATTATGCTGTAGGCACAAGTTTCATTGCACAAACTGGAGCCAAATTCTCTTAGTAGCACACCTTTTTGCTACCTTCATTTTCTGGTTCACTTATTTGGGGTCTAGTAGCCGTTAGTACGACTGGTCGTTCCAGCAGCTGAACCCATCCAATAAATGCGATTATCTAATAGCGTCAATCTTAAGGTCGTGAATTCACCGAAGCACATGCAAACAGGCTGTTCAGTGGCCATCACTAGAATCCCTCCTTGCGCGTACGACACAAATAATCCAAACAGCAGCTCTACGCATACTGACCCCGAGAAGCGATTTTTCCGTGAACGTAAGGGATCATTTTTCATCACACTAACAGCATGAGTGCACAAAGTAAATGCGTCGGTCTGATGACTGTTTCTGTCGAAACGACAAACGCAGACCTCCATATTAGACCATAGATGAACTAGAATAGTGTTCATCAGTGAGTCCTGCTTCTCTGTCCGAAAGGCATATCAAAACCCTTGAGCGGATAAGTAAGTCTGACAAGTGAAAATGTTTTCTGTCCAGTTTAAAGAAAGCGGCCATATGGAATTGCATCAAAATGGTCTGTCTTTACTTGAAAACATACGCAATTCACAGTCACTCTCAGAGTACATGTCAGTCTGGTTATTGGTGTATATTCAGCAGTTGCCCGTTGAACTCTCCACAGTGTGTTTGGAATAGACTTGATCGAATGATTAATGTTACGTGATCAATATGGTGGATATACCTGAACTCCATATATTTCACGTGACTACAGAGTTGAGAACCTTGTGAGTCTCAGGCATGCATAAGATGCAATTATCTGTCGACACTTAAGCAGGCTACCTGACACAAAAGTGTAAACAAGATGAACGGCACTAGGAACCGGAAACAGACCAACCACTAACAACAGTTTAATAATCCACCGCCTGACTGTAGGAGTTGAGCACGAAGATACTGTGATTGAACAATTAGTCAGAGAGTGTTGTAAGTCATGAACGCGGATGGCCCAACGGTTATTTATTCGGAAAACCAATGCGTGAATTTTGCACTATAACATGACCACACACAAACAAACTCAGCTGCGCACGACACCGATCTCCGAAACTCACGGTTGCCACGGACGCCAATACTCAGTCCCTCTATGTGTCAAGAAGCATTCTATTCCATGCTACACTCCAGTGCTTCTTCTCGTAGTTTTTTCGCTGCTATTTCGATGTCAAAATATGTGATTCTGTCTCACAAATGAGTAGTGGTTATGTGAGTAATATGGTGCGATGGCTGCTTTCCACTGAATTAGGTCATGTTGGAGAGCAGCATACGATTGCGAACCACTTCGTATCCAAAAAGTCTACTGTGATAACTGAGGTGGTTGGACACGGTAGGCAGATAATTAACTACTCGAACCCTGTGCTGTCAAATACAACCTCATATTTTCAATTGGAAAGACACCTTAAAGTTTTATTTCACTTTAGCAAATTTCCTCACAATTTGTTCGTAGATTTAAAACAGGTCGCTTCCATCATCTCACCTTTTCGCTAGTACTATGACGTTTCTGTTAATATGTTGAACTAAACTCATCGTGCCCTCCGATATCAAACTGTGCGACGGAAGTGAACGCAAGTGTGTGCGAAGGCGGTCAAAATTTCACTCAATTTGTTTTGTGGGTAGCTCTCCGTTTGGCTAACACCACTTATTTAGTAAATGGACTGAACTAAGTTGTTTGAGGTCTGGGTAGTGGATCTGAGGATACACAGTGTAGTGATCATTGACATAGTCTGGAACTCAACCGGGAATGACATGTACTACGGGATCCTTATCGGAAGCTCACACTCGGTGACGCCAATTTAAGGGACAGGTCATCAGTCATGATACTCCCAGATGCTACGAAAGCAACATACTTAGCTAATCATGGCAGGGTTAGACTAGTGCATCATACTGAAAAGGATGGTTTACAGAAATTAAACGGCCATGATTGGATATGTACAATCAGTTAGTGAGAACAAGTTCGGACGAGGCTTAGGCCAAACGCACCAGTGATCGTTGAACAGTATGGCTAAGAAATGAGATGGACAGGCCACCGTTGATCTAGTTTGGGAATTTGGGCAGTGGTGTTCTCATAAGAATTCAGTATCATTAGCTACCATTCTCTCAGATGAGGATTCTGGCAACAAGTCTGATGGTGGTTCTAGTAGACCAGAAAAATGCATTGCTGGTAATCAGCTGAAAGGTGTGTAGTACTGAGCCATTTATGTGCAGAACTCAGAAGCCATTCTTGATAAACACCAGAATGTTTAAACCTTAGACAAGCTGAATGAGAACTGATGAAATCTCCAGAAGTTACACGATGACTAGAAGTTTTAAAAGCTGTACGTGGCTCATATATGCGCGTTACTGTGTGCCTGAACAGGCCAGTTAGACGGTCCAAATTCAAACATGAGCTGCTGTGTAGTGGGCCGTCTGAGCTAGCGCGTCGCTAGCCAGGAACCTGAGGAGATTTGCTGTCCAAGGGTTAAAAATTATTGATTGTTAGAACACCGCACCTTCATCAACCACAGTAAGATAATTGCTACAATGCCGACTTTACACTGAAGGTACAACGCTTATAGCAGAAAGTAGGCGAGTTGAAGGCATCGCAAGAAACATCTACAGACAGCAGGTGGGGTTAGCTACAACAGTCACTGAGAGATGTCAGATATCACCTTTTTTCAGAAAGGGTCAGTGTCAACCTATAGGCTGTAAGTAGTGTTGAGCCAATAAGGAGAGCAATTTTGTACACAAAATATCGAAAGTCGTTCACGAGGGAAGGTGCAATCACGAAATGTAGGCATGTGAAACAGCATAGTCACAATGACACTTGAGAAAATGGAATCAACAGATATCATTAAACATAGATCTTATAGCCTGTTTGATACCGATGAGCCCGATAGTAATCGCCCATTCATATCGTCGTCCACCTAAGTTGCATAGAAAACCAAAGGAAATGGTGGGATAGGCTACTCAAAAGAATGTTCGTTTGTCGCTTTGCGTTTACACAATATGCCTGTAATTTAAATCACTCAGTGTCTAAGGTGATTTCTGTGGCATCTGATCATTAGCAATAATATACCACACCATGAAACACTACAGTATTTCGGAATATATTCGCGGTAAATGCAGCTGGATGACTAGTCACGAAATAACTGACTTGTCGTTCAACAATTCCATCATCTCAGTTCAGTGTTTTTCCAACCTCACTCGAATAAATTCCAGTCTAAAGTGGAACACCAGGGTGTTTGATTTCAATCAATCAGTAATTTGCGGAGTGAACGAGTCCAAATGTGGAGGCAGATTTTGTTGTGCACAACAGTTCTGAAAGTAGAACAGTATAAAATAAAGCTGGGAGTTTGTTCAGTATTGAAACGACTAAACATGTTTTAAAATGGTAACAGAAAGAGGGTTTCGCTTAATACTTTAATAAAGTCGGGCCACCGGACTAGAATATATGGTCTGTAAAACACCAATCGTTAAAACCGAAGTGTTTACAAGCCATATGCCGAAACAGAACGGTACCGAAACAACTAGTATTAAACTGTCAGAGGTATTCCCAACGTTCATATGGAATGCTGTCTTCCTTCAGTCAAAGCTGTCGAAAAATTCGGATAATCTGCCCCAATTTTTGCATAACCTAACTGAATATTCAGTAAGAGTAATCTGTTTGAAAATGGTTCACAATATGGGAGGATCCGAAAACAATTCATGTCTATCCACACCAACGTGGCGGTTGACCCTGTTTGAAAGTGAAGTGGCATTTGGAAGTAGTTATATCAAGATTCGGATAATTTAACCAGAAACCTTTGTTGTTCTGTCAGGAAGTTCTCGCTGATAACCAAAACATCCTGATTCAGGTCACATAATAATACTTTAATTAAATCGATTAGATTCACTTATTGCTCAGTCAATTTGATTCTGTTGAGAAAAACGGATGTCGTTGGGATGAGCTGGTATTCGCCAGCCAAGCCGCAGTTCTGCTCCGTCAGACTGAGCGAACACTGCGGGCTATTTTCTGATAGTCTTCAATCCGAAAAAGTAACCGATAAACAATGTGAAATGTAGAATGGTCAGATGAGGCAACATTCAGACTGACTTGTAAAGTCGACTGCAACAAACGTTATCGGACTGCAGGGCATATCCGGGACTAGGCAGAGGGAAACCTATGTCCATTTATGACCTAAATGGCTCCCCGAGATCAGAGCAGCAGGAAATTTTTCCGAAACACAGTGTAAACACTCAGATCCGCAGGCTTCCGTCTGTCATCGTGATCAGTAGACGACAATGGGTATCCACTAGGTGTCGTGGTAGATTGGTGAGCTTAGCCAGAAGCTGTCAGTTAGAGAAGATGATGTGTCACTTGAGCATTATTCAACGTCTACGCCAGCTTTTCTTAAGGGGTGCGAGGGTTGTAGTCAGATAGAACGAGCTTGGTATTTAATTGATAACATATAGTTCAATACTTTCAGATAACGGTTTCCACGATTTTTCGCGCTGACGAAGTGTTTCACGTGTGGTAGTACCTACGGTAGCCAAACTCTACACCAGAATGGAGCGGGTTAAGTTGGGTCCCATTTAACGCAATGGTAAGACCTCAGCAGTGTGGTTAGGATCTAACCAAACACGTATCAGATTGAAGCAATCGATCACTCCAGAGACCCAGACTCTTGGACTGGGCTACCAGTTTAATGATGATAGGCTGACGTATCTCACAGCCATTATTGTTTATCAGTCACTTGCTTCGCGAAAACAGGTTTACTCTCTTTACATATTTGTTAATGGTGGTACTTAACAAACAAAAACACCACCTGCTTCAGTTGCCTGTAGCTAAAGAGAACAAACGATGGGGACCATTAGACAGTGAATACCAGCTTGGAAGTTATTAGGAATCAAAGGCCATCAAATCAAACCTCTTAGATAACGAAAAACAAGTCTATTGTTGAGGCACTACCTTTAACAAATAAGCTCTACTGATGTCCTGTTGGTAATTGGGCTGTACTAGTTAATTTAAAAATCAGGTAGTCACCTTTCATCCTGATGTTTTAAATTTCTTTCCGCCAGACAAACCGATCATCAGGAGAAGTGTGTTATCATACCTGTCCATTTTGCACGACGTCTTGGGGTTTGGCTCGTCATGGTCATTGCCAAGGAAGCGCCTATTGTAGGCATACTGTCTAGAGCGTTTGAGTTGGGACAGACCCATCTATTTTCACAGCCAAGGTTAGTGGCAAGGTTGGTGCGGTGCTCTGTGCAGTATACGCGATATGCCTATTCCGCTGTGTTGGACCTGGTAAAACAACTGACCCAGAAAATTCTGAATTGCACATCTTTTAAAGAGTTTCGGAAGTTGGTCATGGCTCCGTGGCTTATATATACTGCTGCATGGAAAACGGGGGGAGGTGTACACCATTGCTGTTTATCAAGTCCAGAGTAGTTTTATCGGGTGCCACTTCTATTCCCTAACTGGAATTGGTTGCTACTGTTCTGGCGATCCGTGTTCACGAACTTTTGACCATTTATCCGTTGTCAACGTCAAGACGTGCAGATTTCTGAGCGAGCTCCATGGATGCTCTATATTGCATTCCCACAATGTTTACTAAGTTTAGCATACTCGTTGCGAACTAAATAAGCAACCTATACAATTCGACATCCACCGATCATCGGTGACATGTGAGGTCGGAGGACAATCTAACAGACAGTACTTATCATAGCGTATGCAACCAGTGATGTGTAGAAGCCATGTTGGTTTGGTCTGAAATGGTCCTTACCATAAGTGAGTCAACCGGGGTGAAGATGAAAGGGACCTGGGAACATGTGACTACAGTGGACGAGGTTTACGTGTCTTGAATGCCCGTTTTTCTCAGTAGGCCTAAGCTTCTGAATACCGTAGCTTGGTTGCGCAGATTAAATTCATGTCGTATTCTTGCAAGGCATTGACAGAATAGTGCTGCAATTATTACACGTCACTTGTATTTAAGTGATATTCAGTCTGCTGGTAAGATGACATCCGTCTTTTTCAGAGGACCATTTTCAGAGTAAATTTTCCCTATTAATGAAGTTGCAGAAGACTGGACGAGCGTTTCAATTATCGTTTTGTAAGTTAAACGCCATTCCAACAGATGGGTTAATGCAGGCCGGTGGGTGGCTGGCGTTGGCTAATGTGAAGTTTCAACTGAGATTTACACTCTACCAACAACAATCTGCCAACAATCTAACGACAATATAATCTACCTTGCATGTGTTATCGAGGAGATGTGTGGCAGTGACTTTTACCGTCAGAACGGCGCATCATCGGATAGATTTTGTGTTGAACACACTCCCGATGACGAGACCCTGTGTACTCCTTATGTTACAGTGGAAAGAATGTTAAACGATAGACCATCAGATTTTGTTTTCTCTGATTTTCGAGACGGACTGGTTTTTCCATCTAGGGATATTTTGCTCCTATTAGGTAATCCTAGATGTTTACCCAGTAAGATAGTTGTGCACTTGTTGAATCAAGGATGGAGGCAACCCAATTATCTGGCGGGACTTTTTGCATTCGCTGGACGAAAGAGTACCTCCCTACCGTACAAACACGACGGAAGTGTGTATGTAAAAAACTCAATTTCCAGTCGGTAAATCGTCGTACCGATAACTTCAAGACCCATGAAAAGAACTGCATGGTCTTTAGGTGTGACATTTGTGAATTTGATAAGGACAGTTTAGTGCTTTAGTAGAGAAGAAGTACAGTGAGATAGAGCGGAATATCAGACCTCTGTGTCTTCTGGAGGAAGTCGCGGTGTAGTCAGGGTGAGTGCAGTTGGCACCTGGTTCACATTAAGATTGCAAGGTATGTGATGGAGGACTGGTGTACCTAAGCATTCTGTTCAATATCGGATACTCAAGGAGGTCAGATAGTGAGAGCCATGGAGAACGGCTTTCACTACCCTGTGATTCTTTGGGTTTGGTGTCGTACGCCCAGTTGCTAATCAGATCAGGAACAAGTGCAGAGTTGAACATTCATCCTGTGTGCAGAATTTGGCACAGCAAGGTCGATATCCTTATCAGTTCCTCCGACTCCTAAGGAAGAACAAACTGAAGGTGACCAACAACCTCAGACGTATTGCGACTGCCCACAGTGAAACTGCTCAAATGCGACTGGCTGATTTGCGTCAGACACATTGCCGCCTTTTATCCGTCATCGAAAATTTGACACTTTGCTCTCGTATCCTCTTCACACTATTCTGTAAGAAAATTATCGATCGTACGAAGAGGACTTATATCAATCGGTTGCGGAAGTCACGTACAAAGCACGATGAAGAACCAATTCCGCCGGATTCTAGTAAGTACGTGCTGAACTGTTCTTCAATACAGTTGGATTCGTTGCAACTAGAAGCGTTAGCCTTAGGTCTTGATTATAAAATAACATCACATAAGGTTGATCGTATTTGTGTTGAAGCCCAGTTTGAGAATCTTATTGATCAGTTATCTGATCTTCGACCAACTAGTGCTGACAATCTAGGTCGGTTAAAGACTAAGCTCACCGATATAGCTTATGGTTT
>QNGE01006502.1:19137-31223 GCA_008508345.1 Paragonimus westermani
TTTAATGCAGCTGAACTCCGTGTAATCGCTCGGACTCAGAAACTACCAGTGCCTTCAATCAAAGGAGATCAGCCTATCGGCGCCACTTCACATTGCGTTTACCAGTTTGTATGTAACTGCAGTGAAAGTTACATAGGCAAAACCGAGAGATGCTTGACCTTCAGAATGAAGGAACATTTACATAAATGGGTACAGAAGTCCGTGTTACCGAAGAATGGTAATGTTTCTGAAACGCATAAACAGCCAGTTTCCTCAGTCGCTAGACACGTTTTGACCACCGGTCATGCTACCGATTCACCTTGTGCATTCAAAATCCTGTTGCACCATTCCAACCCGAGATTCTTACGGTTCGCTGAAGCAGTTGCAATTAATCGACTCAAACCAGAAACAACTCTTCGTGAACCTGACCCTTCCCTGGACTTAATGTTTTATCCTAACTCGTTTATTGATTTTCCACCCCTCAAATCGATTGTTTTAAAAAAAGGCCCACCCGTGTTATTGTAAGATTGGTACTGATGAGTCAATACGAAATGCTTGCATCTACCAGTGTTCATGTTCTATCTGCTTTGTTCAATCTCCTGTTTTTGACAATTAATCGGACCTTGACCAAGATGTTTTTGATTTTTCGTGTCAGTTTGATGGTTTTGCTACTATGACTGTAAAAGGCGCTTGGCTTTTGGAAGTGGCTATCGCATTAAATTCCACACGGTCTATTGTAAAACAGGAGCACGGACACTTACACCCACTTGCATGGGTGAAGTGTCTTCACATTGCAACACATTGTCATTCGCTCTGATGGCAGGTCCTTCCATAGTGCGCGCACACTGCTCCAATATTCGTTTTTGGTCCTTCGTCTTCCTGACGTTGAGACATACTTTTTAGTCCTCGAATGTGCGCGCTACACTACCCACAAACGAGGCTGCCCTTCACACAACAGTGAGATTCACCACGTACCTTGAGTGATGCAGACATCATCCTTCTTGCTGCTTAGCTCATTTCCATCATTCTGACGTTTGACTGCCTGAACGAATTCGGTTGGGTTGTACTGTTATCTCATGTGACTACAGTTCATCTTTAGCCTGTTCGACACCGAACTGTAATTCATTCTCCGAAAACGACATGTCGATGGAAATTGTTGATGTATACTTATTCACTTTGATAGTTCGTTCAGTAATCGCGGAATCTTTCGACCGAATCTTGTTTTGATTATTTGGGATAATCGGTTGTTTTGTTATGCGTTGTTGAACGTCTTCGTGAGAAGCCGTACAATGGTAGTGTTTACGTCTTAATCTCATACAATGTGGCTACAGATGAAAAACTACAATAGTCGGATTGCTGGTTATGTGCATACGTCACATTTAGTCACGTTCGATCAGATATGACCAATCACTTAGATGTTTGGCAATTAATCCATGGTCGTGCAAACTATGGACCATTGTGATGTGCCAATAAGCTGTATTAGAACATTCTAAAAGCAACTGGTAAGTATTATGCACAAATTCAATCGATTTGCTTTTTCCGTGGTTTTCGCTAAAATTTTGTTGGAGTGGATCGGTGATCGAGTCCAAGGATGAAATCTGCAGACTCCTGGTGTAGCCTAATAGGTAGACTGCATACCGTATGTTGTTTCTGTCGCTAGTTTAACTATAGCCGAAACCTAAATTTGTCATAGTTCAAATTCCAAACTACCTAACTCACTAAACTATTTGTCTGTTTGGCTTACGGTAGTATTGATAAACCGTATCGACTAGCTTTGACGTTAACCATCTACATAAATGAAAGAGAATGGGTATTATATTTTGTGTTAATTTTCCCAAATTCTCTTCAATTATGACTATCGTAGATTTGGGGTCACAGAATGCATTAGTGAAATTTTCTCCAAAGCTAATCTTCAGTCAACTGTTCGTGTTAGGAGGACGTACAGCATGACACTCTGACCGGACAACGATAGACACAACTCATCAAATTAAGGTCGTTTTTATTTCGTTACTACCACTACTCATAAATCGAAATTAATCCTAGCCCGAAATCGAAAAGGATGTAGTTGTCGTCCTTGAGAAGCAACTGTTAGTGGCCAATGAATGAATCAGGTGTTTCTAGAGGTTTATGTATAAAGTCTGGTTCACTTTTACACAGAATTTTGAGACAGGTCTTTGGCTACCTATCTTGTTGTATACATTAGTTGACAGGAAATTTATCAATAACTCATTTTTTTGGAAATTCATGGCGTCAATACACCATTCTCAGAGGATGGGTTGTCAATATGACGGACATCAAGCCTACTGTCACAAGTGCTCCTGTTTAAGCTTGCGCTAATTCAACATGGGGTAAAAGTGGAAATTTTCTGTAGCTGTTCGTTGTTGCTTAAGTCAATCATGTGAAATGTAATGAGTATGGATCATTCACCTGGTAATCATTTCTCACTGACTCCCGCTTATCATGCACACTGATTCTCAGGTTGATTCTCATGTTGGCAGAAGGAAACAGAAAGCGTCGACGGCCTGTTGTAAGGTAGATGATAGAGTAAGTGGTGCAGAGTTTTTCTTTGGATGCTGAGTAGGAAATCGCGCTTATGAACGTTTCAGAATGGACAATTTGAGGATGGCCTGCGTATCCCAAAGTTACAGGGGATGTTGATTTAGTCAAAGTATAGGTTGCCATTCAGTTGTCTGCGAGTAGTGGGGTGATCTTTTCCAATCTCACCGTCAGTGATTAGATCAAAAATAAGTCACAAAGATATTTTATTGTGAAAAAGGAAACAGTGATATGATAAAATTTATCGGAGGGGAACCAGCTTGGCAGTACTGTGTATAAAATTAAAACAGACTTAATCACAAGAATTCTAGGCTGAATACGTTTCCAAGCTACGTACATTGCTTAGAATGTCTTACACACTGACGGGACCAGAGGGATGTGTGGTTTAGAGTGAAAATCGATACGTGGATGATTAATGGATCGGGACAATATCTATCAGCTAAGCAGCTCTAACTTTTCAGGCACAGTCCTGTAGGGTGCTGATTAAGCGTCAAAAACTAGCCAGTATAGTTGTACAGTGTACCGTAATCTTTGAAAGACAAGCATAAAGAAACCTTAATTAGGTGTTCTTCTGGAACTGTCAACAGCAAACTGATGTGTTAGGGTAAGATGATTTATGCGAAAAATATGTCAGCCGCACCCATAGGTATTGCAGGCAAGTGTGATCGAATTTAACTGAATGTGATTCATGAGATAACGGTGATACGTATGAGAACATTCAAGAAAAATGCAAATAGCCCAGCCGACATTCTCTTAGACCATCAAGAGTTGTAAAACAACTATTTAAAACAGCATATTCTGATTTCTGCATATCCTTACACGATGTCACTTGCAGTCCCGGCAAAGTACTGTCTGAAGGTTCTTACGATCAACTGAAAAAATTGCAAATACACCGCCTCAGTAGTCATTATGATGAACGATGATGTCGAAGATGCAGTTGTTCCAGCATAGTGGAATGCCTCAACGCGACGGTGAGATATAACCGAAGCCCATAATGGATAGGTTAGAAACATCAACGTGCGAAAGATGCACCCGGTGGACGAGAAACGATGAGTAAAAACCCACGAATCAGTTCAAGTGAACTTTACTGGGGGCAAAAGTGAGTATGTTGTTTCCGTCCGAAACACACAATTGTGATCAACTTTCAGCTGTCTAATCGAATTTTCCGTCACGCTTTTGCATTCAGTGAAGTTTTCACGACCATCTTATTGCCGACAAAGATTCGCACTCATCATCAAACGTCACTACAATGGACCTCAGGAGCGCAATTTGCAGAGGCTTTCTCTATCAGTAATCGAGCGAGGCAAATGCGATTACTTTGGTTTGAGCATCCTTCGCCAAATGCACAGTTGCCATGATCACAAGTTGATGAACAACCAAAATGATCTTGAAACACTGATTTGAAATAACGGCAGCAGTTGATTAACACGTAACACTTGAAGTACAGTGGAGTAAAGTAAATTTATGAGACTGTTTATAGAGGAAGTAATATTCTCACCTCTTCCCAATTTTGTTTGAATACGATTCAATTTTTATCAACTGGAATGAGTTGTCCGAGTTTATTTTTTTCTGAGTTCGTTGAGATTATTGATCACGTACTCCAAAACACAAGGTGGCAAATGAATGGACAATCGGGGCCTACAGTGAATGTGTAATCGTTTTGTTCTTCACCGAAGTACCTACGATAACTTATGAAATACATAAATACACACCCGGAATTCCTCTACGTAATAAGACGTCTTTACGAAACAATTCTTGGTGAACGTTTACACATCGAGTGTGCATAATAACATGAAGAAAACATTCGACGAAAATTCCAAAACCTAAGGTAAAAGTTGACGCATACGAGTAGTGAACTAGGATTACGAAACATACCCTCTGGGCGTTTTATAAGCAAACGATATTAGAGGAAGTGCATGTAACACAACGTCCGAACATTTTCACATTTGCCAATCGTTAACTTCTGGCAAGATGAGGGCAGAGAAATGCTTACTTGAGCTTCAAACTTTCTTGAGGCTAGATATCAATGTGAAGTGCTTCAAGTGGGTGAAGGTCACCTGATTTGAGCCTTTCTGGTGACCAAGGGGTAAGTGCCCCTTATTGCTCGTCTAGTTTTTATGTAAAATCCCAATGGCATCATCCGTGTAATGTTCGTTGGTACAGCAGTGTGTGCACTCAACGCACTACTAACTGCAACCTAGTCGTGATCGACAGATCAATCCGACACGCTCAAAACGTAAACTTGTGCTTGCATGCATATACATGTATAAAATACTTCCACTGGATAGTCAAGACTATCTCAACTGGCCTATTTCGACTAGACATCAACACTCGGGGGTGAGCCACGACACCATCAGGAACCGTTCACAAACGCAGCGGAATTGACAGACAGCGGTTCAGCAACTTTTACTTTGTCTGCCAATGACTCTCAGTGAAACATTTGCATTGTCAGACATGCCAATTCTGCACTCTGTTCCAAACCGGCGTTTGTAAACGGGTGAAACCCGTACAATGTCACGATGAAATGATTTAATTTTGAGTTAGATGTCGACGGTGAGACTATTTTCTTCAAGCGTTAGCTATGTAACGGATTTTCCACGTTCGTTCTGTGTTAGATTTGCTGATAGTGATTAAAAAAATTGCCCATTTTTTCAGATCACCAAAACTTGAGTTGGAAAAACTGTATGACTCATTCATGAGTCCTCCAGAAATCTTCCCGTATTTTGTGATAAAATCAGAATATTGTTTTATTTATGTGAATGTCTGGAGTGGTGTGTCAGTGATTCGATTGATATATCTTTCTTTCTGTCCACTCAACTGTACAAAATGTATATATGTATATGTATATATGTATATATGTGTATTTTATGCGTGTGTTACATTTTTAGATAAAATCGTTTTAGAACTGTGTTTCATTTTTGTCGTTTGACCTACTTAACTTCATCAGATTTACTTCTCGCGATACAGCTATATTTCAGATCTACTAATCAATATGTTCTTGTTTTATACACAAAATTATCACTGATCATTAACAATAAGCCAAGTGTCAATTTTTACATTTACGTCTTATTCTGTGCAAGGCCATTGTATTCACATCGGTAGCATCTAAATGTTATGATCTACAGAACTTATACTAGAGCAACAATTTAAGTTGTGTAGCTGTGCAATGTTGTGAACGTGAATGCACGTCATACTTAGTAAAAGTCATAAACAAGGCGAAATATATAGCCATCACCATCACTAATCCCAAACCCAACGAATTTCTGACAAGTTTATTTCGTTGCTAAAATAAGTAACGATTCGATTCAAAAATGAATTTGTGCTTTTGACAAACAGTCATTTTAGATGTGGTACATACTGTCAGTAAATTTGTAGTATATATACATATATACGATCATAACGTACCTTTTTTCTGTAAATTTAGTGAATAAATATTTTGCCTAAACACATTACCATGTATTCGATTTTTCAAATTAAGATCGATTAACATGAGAAGCTACAACGAATTTACCAAATAATATCGTATACTTGGAAAGAAACAATTGGAGTTCAACTATAATGCGCTTGAAAAGCTCGCTACAACACATCACGCAAAAGGTGATCATCATTCGCACTGAAGGATACCCAAACTTTGGGTGGAGAGCGGTATTGACCCTAAGATGTTGTTTGCGGTAGATTAACATTGAAGTAAACTTTTGGACTCGCAGGATCCGGCGACACTCAATTTATCTCCGTTGCCGGTAAATGAAGACTGATAGGCCTTTCAAAATAAGTCAAAGTTGCTGTGTATTCAATGAAACATTCTGATGTCTTGAATAGACTTGGGCGCCCATTCGGTAGCAAACTCCATTCTATACAGTTTAGAGTTAATATAAAAATGCATCCTTCTTAGTTTCGCGCACATTTTTTGCAGCGATGGATCCGTTTTCAACTGGAGCAGAATTATTCTGTGGGTGACGTAGAAAAAACAGGAAAGTTATTTGTATCTTGAAGTGAGAGTATAAACTCGTGTGGTAAATGGGTGACAACTGTGAACGAAAGGCTTAATGGTTATACAAAGAAATTCGTCCTCAATCGCTTCCCAATTCTTGGCGTCATTGGAGGCCGTTTAGCTTTACAGGCAACAGGCGAAACTTTGGAGCGAGGAAGAGCCGTCGTACTACATTACACATACCGGTACTATTAACTAGCAAGGCAGGATGGTGGATAATATGAGGCTTCTTCCTAATGGAAAGTGTGAGGTTATCTTTGACAGTTTAGGGTTGGAGCAGTTAATTATCTGCCTACCGTGTCCAACCACCTCAGTTATCACAGTAGACTCTTAGGATACGAAGTGGTTCGCAATCGTATGCTGCTCTCCAACATGACCTAATTCAGTAGAGAGCAGCCATCGCACCATATTACTCACATAACCACTGCTCATTTGTGAGACAGAATCACATATTTTGACATCGAAATAGCAGCGAGAAAACTACGAGAAGAAGCACTGGAGTGTAGCATGGAATGGAATGATTCTTGACACATAGAGGGACTGAGTATTGGCGTCCGTGGCAACCGTGAGTTTCGGAGATCGGTGTCGTGCGCAGCTGAGTTTGTTTGTGTGTGGTCATGTTATAGTGCAAAATTCACGCATTGGTTTTCCGAATAAATAACCGTTGGGCCATCCGCGTTCATGACTTACAACACTCTCTGACTAATTGTTCAATCACAGTATCTTCGTGCTCAACTCCTACAGTCAGGCGGTGGATTATTAAACTGTTGTTAGTGGTTGGTCTGTTTCCGGTTCCTAGTGCCGTTCATCTTGTTTACACTTTTGTGTCAGGTAGCCTGCTTAAGTGTCGACAGATAATTGCATCTTATGCATGCCTGAGACTCACAAGGTTCTCAACTCTGTAGTCACGTGAAATATATGGAGTTCAGGTATATCCACCATATTGATCACGTAACATTAATCATTCGATCAAGTCTATTCCAAACACACTGTGGAGAGTTCAACGGGCAACTGCTGAATATACACCAATAACCAGACTGACATGTACTCTGAGAGTGACTGTGAATTGCGTATGTTTTCAAGTAAAGACAGACCATTTTGATGCAATTCCATATGGCCGCTTTCTTTAAACTGGACAGAAAACATTTTCACTTGTCAGACTTACTTATCCGCTCAAGGGTTTTGATATGCCTTTCGGACAGAGAAGCAGGACTCACTGATGAACACTATTCTAGTTCATCTATGGTCTAATATGGAGGTCTGCGTTTGTCGTTTCGACAGAAACAGTCATCAGACCGACGCATTTACTTTGTGCACTCATGCTGTTAGTGTGATGAAAAATGATCCCTTACGTTCACGGAAAAATCGCTTCTCGGGGTCAGTATGCGTAGAGCTGCTGTTTGGATTATTTGTGTCGTACGCGCAAGGAGGGATTCTAGTGATGGCCACTGAACAGCCTGTTTGCATGTGCTTCGGTGAATTCACGACCTTAAGATTGACGCTATTAGATAATCGCATTTATTGGATGGGTTCAGCTGCTGGAACGACCAGTCGTACTAACGGCTACTAGACCCCAAATAAGTGAACCAGAAAATGAAGGTAGCAAAAAGGTGTGCTACTAAGAGAATTTGGCTCCAGTTTGTGCAATGAAACTTGTGCCTACAGCATAATAAAGACGGCAACGGGACGTTTTTAATGATCTGAGTCGGTATTTCGAATAGGATATGCACTGACTGAAAGTAATTCCGAAGACTGAAATAAAGTCTTCATTGCCAAACGTTCCATTTTTACGGTTCGCTCAGAGCATCGGTTTTCCGAATAAACAGCTGTTGAACCGTCCGCGTTCTTGACTCGCAACACTGTCGCCCAGTTGTTTATTCCCAGCTCCGTGAAATGCAACTCTCTAACTGGCCAATGGTTTTTCAGACTATGTTCGATGTTCGTTTCTTTGCGGTCACTGGTATCTTCCATCTTGTTTACAATTCTTTATCAGGTAACTCGCGTAAATGTCGTCTCAATTGAGCAGTGTATCTATGACGCTTCAGTGTTGAATCCTAGGGCTCGTAAACGGTAAATAAACGCTGTCTGACTAGATGCTAACATTACCAAAGTGGTGGGAGAAAGTTTAATCGACTAGATGTTCTAACCAAAAATTGAAGAAACCTTTTCGTTAAGTTTCGTATACAAGCCTCTCAGCGAAAACAGATTTCGCACAACGTATGTACATAATAAACTTCACCACTATCCTGTTTCCTGAACTGTCACCAGACTGACGTGTACGCTGACAGTGACTGTGTATTCGGTTAGTTTTTGAGTAACAACAAACCATTTTGATCCAGTTTCATACAGCCACGTTCTGCAAGCTGGACAGAGAACATTTTCACTTGTCAGACTTACTCATCCGTCCGTTCAAAATCACGACCGTTCGATGTTTTTCAATGTCAGAATGCACTCCATGGCCTGCAATCAAAAATGCCGACCACTTAATTCTGTTTCTTAAAAACAGCATGGACTGTGTGTTATAACTGGAATGCACTGGTGTCACCCGATTTTTCGTGCACAGTGCGGTTGATCGGCATAGTTTATTACTGAAAATAAATTGCTAGCTTCCACAGCTGTAATATATTTGCAACCGTTAATTTGAGGGCAAAGCCTGAATTTTCTCCTGACACTATATACGAAACGAGCTTGTTCCCCACACATATTGTGTGTTGCATCCTACCTAGCTCATGGCGTCTGCCATTAATATCATCTCATGTATCGTTCGTCATGGTGTACGCTCTGTTGCTCAGTGACGTTGCTGAGTAACATGAGATAAACCTAAGATTAAACCGTAGCTGTTTACCGTTTCAAAAAGTCCTCAGTACAAAAGTACCCGGTGTTCACAGTTATTAGAATCGCTAATATCACACACTTGCCAGTATGCTAACCTGGTGAGGCGTATTCTTGTCACGACCGGATTGGTCAATAAACGTTAGCGAGTAAAAGAGATGTTGCACTGCTACATAATGTGCACTATGTGTAGTCTGTTGTGTTCTCATCTCTAAGTCGTTTTGGTAAAATTGTTTATTTGTTGTGTAATGACCAATAACGAGTTACTGAATAGCCCAAGTGAATGCAATTGTATTTCATTAGGCCATCAAAGACAACAAAATGAGCCAATGTAACACGAAATTTACAAAGTTCAAGAAACTTATCGTTATAACAGAATTAAGTTCACGGACGTTTGCAGACATTCTGGATAACCATCAAGGTATTTCAAATTACAAGTATCTGACGAGAGAGAATGTTGCGGAGTTATCGTGGACTTCTGAGGCACGATCAGATCTGTGACGATGTTCGTAGTAAGACGGAGCTGTGAAATTAGGTGAAAGGTCCGTGTAGTATTGTCAAGCGACTGCTCAAGCACAGAGAAGAACAGACCGGTGTGCACGAATTATGCATTCCATTGCACGGCCACCTTCATCAGTTGGAACAGCATGCAGATGTGGTGCACTGTTAGCTAACATTAGCAAGAAAAACTCTACAATTATTAACATAATGCTTTAGTAATGCATAACTTTGTTCACATGAGGACAAGGAATACAAGCCTTTGTATGGCTAGACCAGTGTATGCTGTAGTGAGTTTTCTGTTACACTATGTAGATCGGAGCAATGTAAGAATCTTGTTCCATAAACAGAAGTTTCTCAATTAGGAACAAAGTACCAAAATTGTTTTATTTCAACCAGTCATCCTCATTTCTGCGGAGACGTTCCGCATAATTTATCCCACCACAAGTAAGAAAGAGTCACTAATATTCATTGGAAGCACGGTAATGTCTATTCATCTGAAGCGTCAAACTAAAACGACCGCATTGTTCCTGGAGTGCTTATCAATCTTCCGTGTAGCGGTTATACAGTTAAAATTAGGGAACACAAACAGAGACGGTGCTTCTGTTACTATGGTCTCTGTGTTGATCGTCGTCTTTGGTTAAATGATTTCTGTGCATTCATTGAATTAATGTGAATCGGTATTATGGAGTTAGTATGCACGCTCGCCAAATTACGATGGACTTAGGTAAATTATTTCTTACTAAAAAACCAACGCAGAAACCTTGTGGATAATTACCGTATATCACCCAGCAAGAAGAACCGACATACGGACACGTGGAGTAAATAACATGTTTCCGAACGTAAAATCGATAGTCTAGGTTGCGCCGTCGGTTTTTCTTTAGTGTGTTCGTCAATCATATAATCGTTCTGCCACATCGTTGGTTCTCATTTGTTTTGGGTTTGTTTTTTAAACTCTTGAACATTGTCTTGTTAATCAGTATGCTCCAACAAGAAGATTATTCCAGAATAATGACGACTAGCCACATTCGTAGATGAGCTAGTAAAACGCTTGCCACGTCTCGGGACGTTTCTGCTGTTGGTTCGAATTCTGTCGAGCAGCTGACTTTTATAACTGGATTACTTCTAAACATTCTGTATAACTCATTATGAACATATACGGTTTCAAAGGCTGCAACACGGTTGAGTCTGGTGTAACCATCTCATTGTATCCACACCAGATTGGAGATTTGTAGTGGTTAGGGATAGGCAACAGTTACAGGAAATATATTTATCTCAAACTCAGAGCTAGCTTCCACGCAACAGTAATAACGCAGCCTGCTAGCCAACGAAATTGTAAAGTAACCAATACTGTGTGCAACGTAATTATTAGTGCAGCAAAACAATAATGACACACAGTTTCGGGTTATGAGTTACGATCACTACAAGGTTACATGGAAGACACCCTATATTCTCACATTTGTAAACTTGAAATTTCTCGCTATCGCTTCTGCCGTCCGATTGTTCATTATTCCCCCCCTTCTATTGTCATCTCTCCCCGCTGGGGGCCAGTTTCCTTAGTTAGAGAAAATGTTCTGCACCATACGTCTGTTTGGAACAAAAGAGAACTTGCACCAGATATGTGAATTATTTGCAGGGGTCAGGTGTGATTTCGGCAAACTGAAGGTAGGTGTGAGCTCGCGCAACACGTGACGGTCAACTTCCGGTCACATGACCACGGTTGCTTAAATTGATGACCACATTGTACAATAAATGGCTCTGTTGTCAGACCCACGCCGTCATTACCAAATCTATGGATTTCATGCGTCTTATTTACGCATAATGCGATGAGTTATGTTGAATTATTAACTGATGTGAGCCTAAACCCTACTCAGACATTACTATTTGCACAGAGCTCATACTTGAGGACTAGAGGAAGGGAGTTATTTTGGAGCGGTACTCAAACTTCGCCATCTGGTGAAAATGGCGTTCGATAGAGTTAGGGTGGATTTGACGAAAGTTTATAGTGTACGGAAATTCGGCTTGCAGATATCAATTTGACCCCTACCTATTAGACCTTAGTTCATTTAAAAATTCGCAGCCAATCGCGGACCCCACTATACCTCACCCAGTTTGAAATATCTCAACATCACTTTAGCATATCTCGATGGCAATTTAAGATGCCCTAGATAACTAGGTCCAAACGACCACACTTTGCTTACTCTATACCTTTGACAGGATCGTGCCCTTT
>QNGE01006503.1:0-31208 GCA_008508345.1 Paragonimus westermani
CACAGGTCAGCGTATCTGCCGTGCGGTTTATATAGCTCGGTGCTTATGCATACAGTCTCTCGGTGTCTTCTCAGGGACCAAGCGCAACGGATAGCACCATGCACTCTTGGACGGGCGGATAAAAACAAATTGAGGCATGCGGCCACGCTCCTTCCTATCAATTTTCATCACTGCGAGAGGAAGACGTCTGGATAGAGGACCACTGACTGTTCTTTGGGCACGTCGATGTGTCAAAGAATGTGGTGATGGAACGGATATGAGCTGCAAATATCGCTGAATCAGCAGAGGCTATTTTGAGGACTTGGATACCGCCGTTCGGATTCGGATGGAATACATGTTGGTCACTTTGCCCTTATAACTGAAGGAAATCAAGTCGCCCACCAGCGTGGAATGCTGAATATAAATCAGCAGACCAAAGTGAGATAGTAAATCAGCACTTAGAACTGCGGTTTGAACGTCTGCCGTCAGAAAACTCCAGAGGAGTTGACATCGTAGTCCAAGGTCATCGGGTTAGCGAACGTTGACCGTACGTTCGTGTCGGTGTTCCGTTAACGGCTTGTGAAGTGAGAATATGTTGACAACGTTGGCGCTGCCTGCAGCGCATGAAATTAGGCTTAGCTTACCACCGGTATCAATTAGCAAATTTCACCATGTGGATTTGCCAATGGTGTGGACGGCCGATATTTGGAGGACATAACAAACGCAGCAGTCGCCCTCATTGGCCGTCCACTGAGTTTTCCAGCAATGTCGGTAAGATAGTACGGGTGCAAGGCAGGGTACACTTCTTTGTTGTGTGACCGAACTAAACGTAATACCAACAATGACCATGGTCGTCGCGCGCTGGTGTCGTCGGACACCCAAAGGGTGTCCCACATCGGTTGTGTGGTCCGTGCGATCGAGAATTCAAGATACAAAACAATAGCCGGACTTGTTTGTTCAGACGTTATATTGGAGGACGCAGGTCATCATAGGGTTGCCTGACAACCATGGTCTCCAGCTGGTGGCTACGTTGAACGTCCAAAATTTCTCCAGCTGCTTCTAATGGCTCCTCTATAGGCGCAGACTGCTGAACGTAGCCGAAATCTCACGAGTCGGTAATGGTTGGTTTTCTTTCGAAAACTGTCGAAAAGTGGCGTCATGTATCTTTTTGTCTCTAAGAAGCTGCCTCATGTACCGTAGAAGCTGGAGTGGTTCGCGTTCATCTAGTTCCATTCCAAGAGATAGCTGGTTCAGCTTCCGCCGTCTAGAAACACGCTGTTTTGTTTAAGTTTTTCTTCAGTTTATCACGCAGTTGATCTTCAGGCATGTCTTTGATTAGAACGAGACTACTTTGGCGATCTCGGTGAGGATGGGAGGAACTATCTGGGAGTATCTCGTGGTTAGCGAGTTACTGTACCCCAGTCTGAAGACAGTTTCAGCTTGTTCCGGTCGGAAAGACGGGTTACTGACTCCAAATTCAAGAAGTTTGTTGTGCACAGGTGCAGTCAGCTGCTCAGGTGATTCGTCGTGGTTGGACATGGTAACAAAAGACACAATTTAGCACGCAGAATTCGTGGAACAGTGGACACGTTAACGCCTGTGAAGATTAGACAGAAAACCGGAAGAGAAAATAGACACAGCGTGAAGATGCTACGAGTTCGTTGACTTGACGACGGAAAGGGTGAGAGGTTGACTAAGACGGGCTCACCAATTTTTAGCGATCAAAAACCAGTTGCTGAATAGCTCAGGTAAATGCACGCGTACCTCACTAGATTATTGGTGACGACAAGTTGAACAGATGCAACAGAATATTTATTGGTTTCAGCAAGCTACGATAATCAAAGAATTTGGTGTTCGCAAGTGTTCCAGGTAACCATCACAATATTCCGAAGTTCCGGTGTTCAAAAAGCAAGGATATTAGGGTGTTACCGTGAGCTACTAAAGCGCGATTGAAGCTGCAACAAGTTTCGTAGTACAACAAAGCTAGAAGGTTGTTGAAAGATTAGTGCAGTATTGTCAGACGATTTGGCAACAGACAGAAAAGAAGGCCGGGGCGCATATAATATTTCAGTTGGTTTAGTCACGGGTCACAGTACAAGCAATGTCTAACGTTCGCAAGCCAGCACAATAATGTCTACTTCACAAAATAAAAAAACCAAGAATCAACAAGTAGCGCGTATAAACACAACTAAGATACCGACAGAGATCGTTCTAGAGCCTGTCCCTGTCCATATGTCTATACAGGGTTCCACGGTCCGGGGATTCCCACCAATCAGATGTGGTCCCACGCCCACTGACCGCCGACATCGGGTTCTGGTTGGTGACCTTCCTTAGCCCGTTGCACTGACGCGGCCAACCTACGTGTTCAAAGACCTGAAAGGAAGCGGAAAGGGGTAGGTGTGGCAAAACAAAATGGCGGCGCGCTACATGCTACTACACGCACAAATTTTGTATTGTATTGCAAGATCACTCACTCGAAACAACATTCAATGTTGATGCGAAAACGTTGTCACACAAAAATGGAGCGTTGTCAGTTAATAAATCTTAGGAACTTTTCACAATTTTTGTTGGTGCCTGTTTGAAAACCGGATGCATGTGACACTTCGTAGTGGTGCAAATTACCCTTAGCTGATTAAATCCGCGGTCAGATGGTGATTAAATGGGACAGCTTCGGATATCTGGCAATATTCCGGTGGTATCGCTCGAGGAGTTGACAGTCGTCTGTTTCCGTGACGGACCTGAATGCGAACCTTGAAATGATTGTTTTAACCGGCCGTTAATTTTTCCGCTTCTAATGTGGCCCTGAGGTGAAAACCATCTACGATTGTTATGAAGGTAAACACGGGTTTTTCTTTGAACTTCCTTTTAATGGTTAAGTTATATTTAACCACTGTTCATTGATAAATGGTGTATCATATATGTATATGTGAGGTGTACGTTGGTAAATATTTTGTCGGCCTATTTTGGAAAAAGGCGTCTCTATGTCACTTCCAATCTCAGATGATGAAGTATTTACGAAGCTCCAGAGAAGTATTTTTGGATCGGGAATTTTTCGAGCTACAAAGAATTTGGAGTTTGTTTAAACAGATCCATGAAGAGTGTTGAGAAAAGTACTTTTTCCAAAAAACTCGCTATATTTCCCGAGGGAAATATATGCTACGATTTTGAGAACTCGAATGTCCGCCATCATTCGGGAAGATTCGAGTTCGCACGGTTGCTTCTGATTGGCCCGTTCAGAGTCCTAGGGCCAAGGCCACCGAAAACCTATAAATACAGCCGTTTTGAGCCACTGTTTTGCCTTCGGGCTAAGCAGCAAATAAGGCTCGTTTTAAGGCCTTCATTTTCCTTCCTTGTTGGGGGGTTCTAAGTTGCGAGAGTTGGGTCCGAATACTTCCGTTTTGATTATTCGTATCGTTCGCGATATCGTTGCGTTTCATTCGTGATCGAGATACTGCTCGTTGTCTTCCTGTCCGTTCTTGCCTTCCTCTCTCAGGGGGTCGTATCAAAGAGATACCGCGCTTTGTAGTCCTTGGTTCAGGAAATTAATCATGTAGTGAACGCTTGAATTGTAATAGTGTGAGTGTGACAGCTACTAAGGTCACGTGGTATATGCAGTACCGGCGTATAAAATACAGGCCGTATCAAAATGAAAGCCGCGGGTTACGGCGTGTTGAGTGCGTTGAGTTCACATACGTCTAATTGCACAGGTATGGTTATGCGTGCTGCCGACCACGCTTCTGCTTGGATAGGAAAAATGCGGGTTGTTTTCCAACTCTTTTACATTAGGGCAAAACAAATCGCCGGCCCACTCCAAGTGAAGTGAACGACTTCAGACGTATGTTCGAGTGTAACACTCCAACTGCTGAATTGGGACATTGTGCTGCGGATGTTTACGGTTAGCATATAACAGCAATAGATATTTGCAACATGCGCCATCGGTTGAAACCTCCAGCAATAAGTAACAGGGGGTGTGTACGGCTTTGCTGTAAAAACTGTCTCGAATTCGGAATCACGTGGAGGATAACAGCATACTGCTTGTCGTCAAAGACGGAAATATTGGATACGCGCACATATGCTCCGCAAGGGAGCAGCATGTGCGGTTGTTCAGACATTTTTCTGATGTGGTGAACGCCGTTGCCAGGCGTGCGCCCAATCTCCACAAGCAAGTCCTCCATCAGTTCACATTTGTGGCCGTAGCATAAAGCTATATCAGCTTCAGGTCACGCATATGATCAGTCATGGATGACCGGTGATGTACACATATGTTTGCGGTGAAAAATAGGCTCCTCTGCTTCAAATGTTTGAAAAGTTGTCCAAGGTGATGAGGGTACACGTAATTGCCAGAACGTTTACTATGGATAGAATGGCGACCTAATTGCGCGCAGCATGAATCGTCTTTGGGTATGGCATGTTGTCATGTTATTTTTGTGTTCGAGAAATCGCAAGAATCATGAAAGTTGGTGCCAGTAACCTTCAAATCACCCGTTACAGTAATTCATTTAAAAGCCAATAATTGGTTCATGTCATGGCTCCTCCAGATAACAACAAATAGTGACCAAACACTTGCCTAATTATGTTAAAGGTTCGACTGTAAAGTTGAAGTGATCCTGCGAACAGACCCGAGGTTCGTGAAATATCACATGTGCAATCGGCTATATACAAAGCCCAAGCGAGCTGTCCACGCACAATCGTGTGTTGTTCACTCTGGGCACAGAACCAAAAACGGTTTTGAGAATGCAGATGGGCGACTGAAGAGGCGCACACACCCAACGGATCATTTAGCCACAACAATCCGTAAAATGTGGCCTTACAGTGGGTGGTTAATGTGGAAGTTCAAGATGTAGTGTGCCTACGGCTGTGACCGCCGTGTGGTGGTTAGTGTCAGTTGCATCCATTCCGAGAAGTGTACCGCCTTAAACGATGAAATTTAAAAGCGGGATTTTTCCGCCACTATTAGCCACTGATGACTCAGTTTCATCAGATGAGTTTCGTGTTGTGGATCCACGCGAGCGAGTCCGATTGAAAGTATTGCGAAATGATACCACGGACGTCACTGGCTGCGGTGAGTAACGCCATGCATCGGATGTTAAGCAATGTTCGATAACTGCCTCAGCTTGACCCTTACAATAATATATAGGGAAAGGATTTCTGACCTTCGTCAATTAATCTGTTAGCCACGTTGAGATCGAAAATCCGCATGGAGCTATGGAATTTCCAGGGAGTCCCTTCAAAACGTTCTAGCTCGATTTTTGGCAGGCCCACACAGATAACTAATTTGGGCATATACCGCTCCATGGAGATCACCTGGAAACCGTAAGCAGGTTTATATGACGAGCCAGATGGGAAGACGTTTGCACCCACCCTCTCCGTCGGCTTATCAGTCTTGCCAAAATCAGACCTTCCCTTCAACAACTTGCGAAATTCTGGTTGTGCGCTCATAAACCTTGACTGCACTACATTTAGACGCAATTCTTCTCAAATGAGGCTGTCCTCCTTCACCAAATTTCGCACATGTAAACAACGAGTTATACCAGGGACAAGGTTAGAAAGTTTAGATACACACTCCGTTTTCTGCGGTGGGGCTGTCATTGTCCCTAAAGCTATCCCTAGGCATGGTCCCTGCTTAGCTCTAGGGGTCGTAAGCATTCCAGAATCATATGGTACAGCAAACGATTCAAAAATCCCAGCCACGTTCCTGCAAAAATCATGAGAATGTTTAGAAGGAATAGGTAGATACGAGGAATGAACTGAAGCAGGATCATCGGAAAGATTTAAATAAGTTTTGATGTCGTCACCCAAGGATCACCGCTCAAGTCTTGGATATAGGGAACAGGATAAGTCTCCACACAGAGAGGCGCATCAGGCAATCTCAGTGACACGGTTGCCCTCGGAGAAGCTTTGGCCGGGTCAACTTCAATTAGCTAGGCCATTTTAGCAGGACCGATAGCTTTCACCCAGTTGACAGATATATTTGGTCTACCCAAACGCGGATTCATCGAGCACTGTTAATCCTGGACGTCTAGTGGTTGTTCGAGCAGCGCTTAGTCTTCTGGCAACGTCTATCGATATACTGGATCCACGATAGTCACGTCAGTAAGTAATGAGTGTCTATAAATTCTGAGATGGTCAAGAAATCGATTCGTATTTGTGAGTCTCTCATTAATAAGGTGCTAATGTTATAAACAATATGATAAACCGAACGTTGGAAGACACCAACAAGCCTCGATATTAAATCCACCAAGTGTACAAGTTCCAAGATCAACGGTTCACGTAAATATGACTGAATGCAACAGTCACGTAATAGTGAAACTGTCAGGCGAAAATGAAACGATGGTACATATAAACAGAGGTCCGGCAGGGGAAATCAAGGAAGAACTACACGAAACCGAGTTATACAAGCAAACGGTGTCAAGATTTAGTAATACACCAAGATCAGCGTTCATGAGAGAAATAATTTGTCAGGCGCGTAACTTGAGTGATAGCGTCAGATTGTAAGAAAAGCTCGTAATCTGTATAAAGAATTCCAACATAAGGAGGAGATTTGATGAGAAGGAAATGAATAGAGTAAGGACTGTGGCCACCAACGTTCTATTAACACATACCAATCATCAAGCACTCAAGCAAGCAGCGACTTCGACACCGGTCCCCGAAGTCATTGTGGTCTCGCAACACTCATGTAGGTGCGTGTTGAGTGTGTATGGTGGACTGGTTCCCTTTCACCTGAGCCTCACTCACTGACAAGTCCAATGCCCTCTGCTACTTCGAAGAGACATGGATCTTATGTCTGTTCCGACCGTGCCGCTTCCTGTCCTCAAATACACCCCGCGGACATGATTGTCGACATCCCTCACTATTCTGCATACCACATCTTTGGGCCAAACGCCTACGGACCGAGGGCCTCCAATGAGTAGAACAAGGTCACCAACCTTCACATCTCGTTCAACCATCGTCCAATTATGACACGCGTTTCCAAAACACACTAGCTAGGTGTTGAGCCTAGCAATGTGATATGTGTGCATGACACACCTGGGTTTGGTTTCAGGAGTAACAGATCGTTTTGTCTTAGAACCGAGGGACCGTCCGGGTCACTGTAGACTGGAACTAAAGGCCTGTCATTGAGAATTCTGTCAACTTCCATTAAATAAGTGTAGAGACCCTCGTCCGACATTACTTGCTTCCTTGCAACAGCCTGCATGACCCGTCGAACTGTGCGAATCATGCGCTCTCATGTTCCACCTCAACGGCTAGCAGCTGGAGACTTGAAGTGCTAATCTATACCACGGACCACCAAAGCCTGATGGATTTTGTATTGGTCAAAGCCAAGTATTTTCCCCATCATCTCTGATTTTGCGCCCACAAAATTGTATCCGTCATCACTATACATGACCTCCTGCACACCCGGATGTCCAATGAATCTCATCAGAGCCATCAGGAAGGAGTCCGTTGACATCGACTGTGCTACTTCCAAATGTATAGCTCTTGTCCTAAAACATGTGAAGAGAGCCACATCTTTTACAAATGCTCCTCCCAATTTGAAACTCAAGAGGTTCAAAATAATATACGCCACAGGCTGTGAATGGGTCACCACCAGGTGTGCGATCAACAGGGAGCGGGGCCATCATTTGTTGGCACGGCTTCGCTGCCAACGCTCTACACTTCACACAGTTCAGCCGAATGCGACGCACACTAGCTATTTCCTTGACAATCCAAAACCTCCTTCGGGTGGACGTTAAGATGTGGCTAGCTCCCATGTGCCCTTCGATCTCGTGATAGTGTCTGATAATCATATGCGTAACAGTTCCGCAGGGCGGCAGTATCATTATTTGAGTGCCGCTAGGCAGCCCAGCAGGAACTCTTCCACCTAGACACAGAACATCGTTTATGGCGACAGGATTTAGTCCGGCTAGCGTACCCGGTCGGTCTTTGAAGTGTTTCGTTTAGCCCTTAGGGAAGGCGTTTGTTGCTCCAGTCGGACGGCGAATTCACAAGCCAGGTCTTATTCTGGCTTACGCAAAGGATCCAACAAAGTGGAGCACTGTCGACCGGCCTTCATGCAGTTGAAATAATTCTTAAAACATGTTAACCACGCTACACCCCGGAGTAGGGTGTACCAGCGATAGTAACACGAAACAAGCTCCACATACCATTGCGCGCTACTAATACTGGCTGCTACCAGCACCTTCTTTAATTCGAGTCCCTCAGCTTGAATCGGCTTGAGCGGCTTGTCCGGTGGCCACGAATTCTCAAGTTCCCCTAGAAGGCTAGAATACGTTGCCACGTGTAAATTTCTTGAGAACTATCATCACACTATATTCTTTATAAACTCGAAGACTCGTTTTGGTTAATGGTCTCTAATGGTTCTCGCGAGCTACTCATAGGATGCATCAACGGACCACCTAACGCTGCCAGCGATGAGTTGACTGACCTTATGGAGATGGTGAACCGTATATCCAACATGCCTTATGAACACAAACTAGTAGGTGGTGACTTTAACATGCCTAATATCTCCTGAACCTGCTCCAACAAAACATGCCGAATTCATTTCATGCATTCAGCTGAATGGTTGAAAACCAACATGTCCTAACGCCCACCAGAAAGGGGCATATTCTGGATCTTATATTTACCACAGGTATTTCGACTGTAGAGGTATTTGTTCTACAACAATTCCCAGGAAGCGACCATAATGTCGTCAAATATCTGTTTGATTTCAATATGGCTACCAAACCTACAGTAGTATTCTACCGTTCGATCAAATTCATTGATTGGAATACCTTTTTCTCCCTACTACGATCCTTAAATTGGAATACTCTCTTTTGCACATCAGTTCTAAGCATAGCAGCCAGGGAGCTTATCGAACACCTACCGTTTTGTACGACGTTTTGCCCCCCGTTAAACCGAAACGTGTCGGCTCGCATGTACAAGGTAAAATCCCTAACGCGAAAGAGACTGACAGACTTAAAATGCTTAAGTCGATGTACGGAAGAACACTAGACTTTTCCGTGGTGATGCAACTGAGCTGCGGAACGTGGCTGATGTCGTTCTCAGTGAACAACTCGAACATTACCAACATTACCACTTATGGTTGTAAACCTCATGGCTCCCTCTCACTAGATGGTTGTAATGTTGATACGGCCACTCCGATCAGAGATCTAGGAATACGGTACCCAAACTCTCTCAATTTCTCTAAAGAAGTATGCTTCCAGATAGCAAAAACTAGAAGAACAATAGGCTGTATCAGTCTATCAGCTGCGAAGCTGACGCTCTACAAAATGAGTGCTCCGCCTCAACTCGAGTATTGCACTTTCATTTACTGTCATCTACGCAAGTCTGATAAGCTTGCGTTAAAAAACCTTCAACGATCGTTTACCAAAAGCTCAGTAGGATATTCTTCTTTGCTCACCTACAGACAACGCTGGGAAAACTTGGTGTTGATCCACTTTGGCTGCGTAGACTAAATTTGAACCTGACGCTGCTGTATGAACTCATATATTCGGATGTGATTTCCACAGTGTTCACCATCTACTTACAACACAGCCCTCCATATGGTCTAATAAGTAAGTGTTCCACCTCGCCAACCCTGATATACCGGAAAAATATACGCGCATACTTCTTCCTTGTAAATTATTCCTAAATTTGGGATAAACTTCCAAATGAAGTCCGAGCCAGTTACAACATTTAGCGTTTTAAAAAAGGTTTGGACAGCTTTCTTATGTTATCAACCACATTGTCTATCTTCAAACTCTCCGTATCACCTGATGACCTTCATGAGTGTGGTCCGAGAAACATTTATCCGTCAGATGAGCATTACGCAGATAACCACCCCGCCGTCTAACGCTCCTCGAAATGTGAACGCGGCGCTTATTAGTAAGTCCAGTAGAACGACGTCATGTAGGCTTCAGTTGTCAGACGCTTACTTCATGCGGCTCTTCAAATCGTCGACTCAATTCTCCGTACACCCGAATAAATCCCGAGTACATGGCAAACTACCACAAAAAACAGTAGATAATGTTATATACTCCAATAATAATAGCAGAAATAATAATATCGTATGAGTTCTTTCTCAGCAAATTCCGCTAGCACATTGTTTGTCTTAGTAAATGTTATATCCCTACACTTTCTCATCTAACGTGAGGAACTACATTACCCTTTTCGATCCCCGTATTATCCACTGATCGAGGAAACTTTTCTTCCGTGGATGAGTGCACAGAACTTCGTCTCAGCTGAATAGTTCGCGAGATTTACGACTTTTTGATGTTTTTCAGGGAATCGACGAAATCCTGCGTCGGAATGTGCCCAACCGTCCGCTGAATTTTGAGAGTTTCCGCTCTGCGTCGCCAACACCGAACTATCCTGACATTTTCCGGAGGCCAATTTCATCCCTTAATGGAAAAACACTCCAAAGGTGCGTTTGGGCATTCTTCCCGGAGTGACCTCGAACTATTTAAAAAGTTGTCCATTCCACGACCTTGTAGAAAGTAAATTAGTGTTACATCCTATTTTTAAACTAAATATGTGAAATGACTGAACTATCACCATCTCTGTTACGTGCGTAAAAGTTTTCATAAACTGCACTCATTTGCCTTTTGATCACGTCCTTCTTGATGGATGGCCTCACGTTTTGCTACTAACTACTTATTCGTTTTTTGTGGTTTGTAAATATCTGCAGTGATCGCGCAAAACCCGGCATGCTTCTCACATATGCGTTGAGAAATTTAATAATGTTATTATTATTATTAGGTTCCCCGCAAAGCTATGTCTGCAGGGTTTAATTAGGACGGAATGTGTCGCCATCGACAGTCCTGAGTGTGATCACGAATAAGTTAGACACGGTTGGCTACGAATGTGACAAAGTGACAAGAAGTGTTTCTCAAGTACACCAACACGATGACGGAGTCTGTCCACAGTGTGGTGTTATCAAAGGTTAGCCTAAGTTCACTTACTATAAATCTCATAAGTTTAGCCGCCAATACCGCGACTGTAAGTTCCAACCTTGGGATAGACAAGTTCTTTAGAGGTGCAACACGGGACTTCCCCGCCAAGAAGCAACAAAAAATGCTGCTATCTCCAAAGACCTCTCGGAGATAGCCGACAACTCCATAACACGTCTCGGAAGCGTCGGGATACACATGCAACTCCGAACGTGTCGGCCTTTTCACATGGGTCTGACACCACGCGGTACATTAACTGAGTTTGTCGTCGATACACCCTGTGACCACCTTTGCCACTCTCCTTGATACCTTTCGCCTGAGGGTGTATCCCACCCGATATTCGCGCCACATAAGCCCTGAATAAACTTTCGACCGCGGAGAGCAAGCGGAGCAGTTAACCCCAATGGGTCGTATGTCGGCGCGATGCAAGCTAACGAGCCCGTCCGGGTGAATGGTTTCTTTGGCAAAAATACGCAAAACTTAAAACAGTTTTCCGATACATGCCACTGGACTCCAAGGGCCTCCTGCTGATTGCGACCACCTAGGTCCAGTGCTGCTGACACAGAGCGCCTCTGCCATGTCAGACTTCCACTTTACTGGTTTAAACCCACCCGGGTGAAACATTCCGCGCAATTCAGACATTGCGCATCTGGCATCTTCAAGCGCATACACTGATAACAAGCAGTCGTCAACGTGAAAATTCTCAGGCCTAATTTGGCTAGCCAGCTTGCCTAATCGATGCCCGTTATCAATTGCAGTCTTTCTGAGTGCACATGACGCGCAGAATGGAGAGGTAGCCACGAAAGAATGGACCACAATATCATACGTGTCCGGTAATCCAGTCACTGGTTCATTACTCCACCAAAGAAAGCTCACTGCCCACCGGTCCCCTTCAGGTACCTTCACCTGCAACAACATTCCATCTATGTCTAAGGACAAGACTATCAAGCCCTTTCGGAACCGTAACAACACATCCTCTAGGTTGTTCGCTAGGACTGGCCCCTGCGACAACAATTTGTTCAAGTAGGTGTCCTCGTATTTTGCTGCGCAATCAAATACCATTCGCACCTTCCAGGGTTTGTTCGAATTCAACACCGGATGATGAGGCAAGTACCACCGGCAAAGGGTCTTATCATCGCTGGTGTCAACTCTGGATATATAACCTTTGGCCACGTGTGCCTTGATAATCTCGCCATAGCTACGTGNCCAATTGTGTATCATGGGGAAGTCTCCTCCGTAATAAATTCAGACGTTTCTGAGCAAACCACTGGTTATGGGGGAGGTTTACACTGTCAAACCGCCACGGCAAGCCAGTCTTATACCGACCGTCTTTCAACGTAGCTGTGGACCCTACAATAGGCTCAGCTCGCTGATCATCACATGAATGAACCACCTCTTCGGAAAGTCCGCGGTCGACAAATTTAAGGTCGAACGTACGCTGAACCAACCGTGTTAGCTTAGCATCCCTTATGCAATGAAGTTCAGCCTTGCTGTTTGCTGAAAGTGACATGGAGCCTCGCAAGGTCCAGCCCAGATGGTTTTTACGGTATGTGAGTGACGCCTGCTTTCTTCCCGCTGATCTACTACTAAATGTGATCCTCGCAGGTCGCAACCTATTAATCGCCCGACTTCATCTTCCCCCAACTAGATGATGGGCAGACCGGCCAGGTGGGGCCTCGGATGTGGTGTCCGCCCGTTCAACCGGAAGATTCTTGATAGTAGGGACCTTGCCAACCATGATCTTACTTCCATCATCTAACGGTCCCACTTTCAAACTTAGCTCTTGACATTTGATGGTAGCGGTCCTATTCAATGTACGGATGCTAAGCGTTCGTTCACATGCTGTTAGTCCTAGTCGCTCAGCTAAAGACTCATCGATGAGCGTTGTATCAGACTCGTTAGCTAGAAGGGCATATATTTCAACCGTACCGACTGCCCCGAATAATCTAACAGGCACGAAACATAGAAGATGACCTCCCTCATGCCAGAAGGTGGCTTTGCAGCTTGACTCCTTCACTTCGACCTCAGTCCCCGAAGGCGTCGGGTCTGCATGCATCAGGGTGTGATGTCGACCCAAACATAGAGGACGTGAACACTGTACACGGACTGTGCAATATTTGGCTGTGTGGTTTGGCAGTAGACAAACGAAGTATCGTTTACACTTTCTTATAACCATCGGGCGAAATGATCATTGCCCACAAGCGGAAGTGGTTGAGCGTTCAGATTTCATAATTCGACGTTCAACCGGAAGATTCTTGATAGTAGGGACCTTGCCAACCATGATCTTACTTCCATCATCTAACGGTCCCACTTTCAAACTTAGCTCTTGACATTTGATGGTAGCGGTCCTATTCAATGTACGGATGCTAAGCGTTCGTTCACATGCTGTTAGTCCTAGTCGCTCAGCTAAAGATTCATCGATGAGCGTTGTATCAGACTCGTTAGCTAGAAGGGCATATATTTCAACCGTACCGACTGCCCCGAATAATCTAACAGGCACGAAACATAGAAGATGACCTCCCTCATGCCAGAAGGTGGCTTTGCAGCTTGACTCCTTCACTTCGACCTCAGTCCCCGAAGGCGCTGGGTCTGCATGCATCAGGGTATGATGTCAACCCAAACATAGAGGACGTAAACACTGTACACGGACTGTGCAATATTTGGCTGTACGGTTTGGCAGTAGACAAACAAAGTATCGTTCACACTTTCTTATAACGATCGGGCAAACTGATCATTGCTCACAAGCGGAAGTGGTTGAGCGTTCATAATTCGGTCGTGCCTAATGTGAGGCCAATGGGGCAGTGGTTAACACGGTTGCCTCATGATTGGAATGGTCGTTGTTCAAATCCCAGCCGTGTCAAGTATATGCACTGCTGACGAGCTCTAATGGAAGCGAAACTCCAGTCTAGTGCTCCGTTTCTAAAGATAATGGCTGGAAAATCTATTTGAATGCGGAGGCTGTGATCAAGAGTGACTGATGATAAACTTGAAAATCTCCTCACGTTGGAATTCTTTATACAGATTGCGAGCTTTTCTTACAATCTGACGCTATCACTCAAGTTACGCGCCTGACAAATTATTTCTCTCATGAACGCTGATCTTGGTGTATTACTAAATCTTGACACCGTTTGCTTGTATAACTCGGTTTCGTGTAGTTCTTCCTTGATTTCCCCTGCCGGACCTCTGTTTATATGTACCATCGTTTCATTTTCGCCTGACAGTTTCACTACTACGTGACTGTTGCATTCAGTCATATTTACGTGAACCGTTGATCTTGGAACTTGTACACTTGGTGGATTTAATATCGAGGCTTGTTGGTGTCTTCCACCGTTCGGTTTATCATATTGTTTATAACATTAGCACCTTATTAATGAGAGACTCACAAATACGAATCGATTTCTTGACCATCTCAGAATTTATAGACACTCATTACTTACTGACGTGACTATCGTGGATCCAGTATATCGATAGACGTTACGAGAAGACTAAGCGCTGCTCGAACAACCACTAGACGTCCAGGATTAACAGTGCTCGATGAATCCGCGTTTGGGTAGACCAAATATATCTGTCAACTGGGTGAAAGCTATCGGTCCTGCTAAAATGGCCTAGCTAATTGAAGTTGACCCGGCCAAAGCTTCTCCGAGGACAACCGTGTCACTGAGATTGCCTGATGCGCCTCTCTGTGTGGAGACTTATCCTGTTCCCTATATCCAAGACTTGAGCGGTGATCCTTGGGTGACGACATCAAAACTTATTTAAATCTTTCCGATGATCCTGCTTCAGTTCATTCCTCGTATCTACCTATTCCTTCTAAACATTCTCATGATTTTTGCAGGAACGTGGCTGGGATTTTTGAATCGTTTGCTGTACCATATGATTCTGGAATGCTTACGACCCCTAGAGCTAAGCAGGGACCATGCCTAGGGATAGCTTTAGGGACAATGACAGCCCCACCGCAGAAAACGGAGTGTGTATCTAAACTTTCTAACCTTGTCCCTGGTATAACTCGTTGTTTACATGTGCGAAATTTGGTGAAGGAGGACAGCCTCATTTGAAAAGAATTGCGTCTAAATGTAGTGCAGTCAAGGTTTATGAGCGCACAACCAGAATTTCGCAAGTTGTTGAAGGGAAGGTCTGATTTTGGCAAGACTGATAAGCCGACGTAGAGGGTGGGTGCAAACGTCTTCCCATCTGGCTCGTCATATAAACCTGCTTACGGTTTCCAGGTGATCTCCATGGAGCGGTATATGCCCAACTTAGTTATCTGTGTGGGCCTGCCAAAAATCGAGCTAGAACGTTTTGAAGGGACTCCCTGGAAATTCCATAGCTCCATGCGGATTTTGATCTCAACGTGGCTAACAGATTAATTGACGAAGGTCAGAAATCCTTTCCCTATATATTATTGTAAGGGTCAAGCTGAGGCAGCTATCGAACATTGCTTAACATCCGATGCATGGCGTTACTCACCGCAGCCAGTGACGTCCGTGGTATCATTTCGCAATACTTTCAATCGGACTCGCTCGCGTGGATCCACAACACGAAACTCATCTGATGAAACTGAGTCATCAGTGGCTAATAGTGGCGGAAAAATCCCGCTTTTAAATTTCATCGTTTAAGGCGGTACACTTCTCGGAATGGATGCAACTGACACTAACCACCACACGGCGGTCACAGCCGTAGGCACACTACATCTTGAACTTCCACATTAACCACCCACTGTGAGGCCACATTTTACGGATTGTTGTGGCTAAATGATCCGTTGGGTGTGTGCGCCTCTTCAGTCGCCCATCTGCATTCTCAAAACCGTTTTTGGTTCTGTGCCCAGAGTGAACAACACACGATTGTGCGTGGACAGCTCGCTTGGGCTTTGTATATAGCCGATTGTACAGTCGACTAAAACGAAACTTTTCATATTTCCTACTGCATTTTTCCGTGAAAATGAATGATTTTCAAATTTCTGGGCGATACCACGAAATTGTCATACGTGATTCAATGATTTCTCATTTTATTACCGTCAAACGGCAGATTTCACTTCCTACGGATAATTTCCATCACATCTCTTCATCAAACTCCCGCGAGTTTCCGTGATCCTTGATAAATGTCCTCTCAAATATTAGAACAAAATTACTCCGCACAGTAGAGAACTCATTTCGAGCTTCCTGGAATATTCTGCCAACTACAATTCAATTGACACTGTGCACTCACATTCCACGGTCTACCAACTTGACCACTTACCAGCTGCGGAAAATTTGCATCCTTCGTGGTGAATGGAAGGATAACCAATTTCTTCTCAACTTACAGGCTGTGTGCACTCAACATAGGTAATTCACCCGCGAAGTCTTCCTTCTTTGAAGATGCAAATTTCAGCGCTACGCATGCAGAATTAAAATCAACTAGTTACAGCGCACTGCTTCAAATCGAATTGATGTTGGTGTTGGCTATAGTTCAAATTTCAAACTCAAATATCAAATCCAGGACTTGGTGAAGGCCTGCGCCTGTTGACGCTCTGGAGCTTGGCTGGTGTGATCCGGAGATTGACCAGACTGCGTTTTCTGTTGGTATTCAGTGGTGGTCTATGGGTAGGGACATGTTGGAACTGATCCAACAAAATCAAACCTAGTCATTGACCACTATCGACAATTGACCGACAGAGATAGCAGGGCTCAGGGCGTTGACCTCATGTATTGTTGCTCACCCCGGAAAATAGAGTTTACAGATAGATACATCAAGCTGGCGGGGCATGGAGCGAGTTGTGTTTTCAGCGCCGCGCCGTATGTTACAAAATGGGTAGCTTGACTAAAGCAAGAGCAGGTACAAAAACAAAATCATCGGAAATGTACAGACGAGTGCGACTATCAAAATATTGTTCATTATATTTGCTAGCACACACTAGGGATTATTCGATGATGATTTACGGCAGTTTCGGGACAAAGTACGCTCGGCGTTCAATTGGTGTGAGGTTTAGGGAGGAATTACGTCAACCGTGGGATAGAATACGGTTGCGTATTTGTGATCGTGAGGAAGCAACAAGAATAAACGTTGGCAAAATGCTGCTTGACTAATTTCACTATCATCACATGTCCCCACAAATGTATTCATGTGAGAACCGAGAAGGGAAATTTTCACATATACGAAATGACTCATTTTACGCATAGCCGTTTTTGTTCAGCTACACTTCAACGCACAACGCGTTCAATTTCGTCATATTCGAATTCCAGTTGGTTTCTCTTGCCAGGTTCCTGTGCTCGCTAACGTTTCGGTGCTTCCTCTGAAGATGTTTCACAAGCAACAATCTGAACAGTATGTGAATTCAGAATAACGAATATTTATTGCTTTCCGTGGGGTATGAAGTTACTGTTCAGTCGGTCCACTATTTACCGTCACGTTCGCCGTACTATGGAAAGTTTCCACGCTTGCATTTCCAACGCTGGGCTGGAGCTTGTTGAGTGCCATGCATCCAGTTTTCTAGAAGGTGTTTGTAAATACTTCCTTAATGTAACCCACAATGTTAGATGTTCTCGAGCAAGCAGAACAGTGAAGGAAACTAGTGATGTTGAGGATGCCCAACCTGTGCTGTCGAACAATCTCGTCGACCGAGTTCGAGATTGGGCCGTTCCAAGTAATACTCGACTGTTGCAAATTCTGAAAGGAAAACTGATTGAACTGCCGTCGGATGCAAGAACACTGATGTAAAACCCGCGAACTTCGTTGATACTTGACGTGCATCCTGGTAAATATGTACATTTCGGTTTGGTTAATGGCAATACACTAGCGTTGGCATGTCACCACTGCAATACGTTTGAATATTGATGGCTTTTCACTGACCAAGTCGGGAAAGTACACCTTATGGCCTATCTCATGCCGTCTGTGTGAGCCGTTCGTGTCGCAACCCTTCATCGTTGGCATCTAGGGTGGAAAAGGCAAACCAGATAACGTCAACTGTTATCTTCCTAACGTTGGTAATGAACTGTGTGGTGTGCTATCAGCAGTTATATCGTTTCCGGCGATCGAAGTGAGCGTAAACCTTGAGGCCATCATCTGTGATACACCGTCTCGTTCGTTTGCTAAACGCACACGTGGCCTTGGCGCTTATTATGGCTGTGATGAATGTAACAAGAAAGGACTGTACTTCAATCGCAAGGTAACGTTTTTTTACATAACTCTTCCACAAGAACAGATGCTACTTTCCGCGCCTCACGATCAGCGATCGCCTCTCCTTTCTGTTCCCTATCCATTGACATGATAAGTTGTTCTCCAATAGACTACATGCATTATGTGTATGTTTGGGTGTGGTCCGTGGTTTGATCAGCAACTGGACCTCGGTGTCTGTGCCACAGAACGCTCGCGTAAGATACCAACCGATTAACCGAATCAACGCTAGAAATGCCGCATCGTCAAACAAGCTGGACTTGTGATTTCCCCCGCAAATGTCGCGTACTTTTGACTTCAAGCAGTGAAAAGTGACGGAATGTAGACAACTTTTGTTTTATCTAGGTCCTGTTGCTTTAAGAGATATTTTGGACGATGCGAAGTATAAAAACGTTTTGGATATTTCTGTAGCTATTTGCATTTTTCTTTTTCGTTCTTTCTTCCACCTTGATTATCCTGACTTCTCCAAGCAAATGATCAGTGTATTCGTGTACAATTTTGCACGAATGCATGGTCAAGGTGAGATGGTGTATAATGTATATTTGCTTATCCACCTTGCCGACGATGTTTCAAACCACGATACTCTGGACCAGTTTTCAGCGTTCGCACTGAAATCATTCATATACAAAGTGAAATCTACGGTTAACGGTTCGCCTAAACCTGTTAGTCAGATTCACAAGCGTTGATCTGAACGTATTTCCGCACCCGATGTCAGTGGTGGTGTTACCTTGCATTCAGATATCGTTGTGTCTGTTAACATCCCGGCACTTCGTCATTGCTCACATTTTTTGAAGGATAACGTTTTGCTTACAAGTGTTGCTCCAAATGACGTTGTGATCATTGACATCCACCCATGCCGCATTGTAAATATACTTCACCCGGATACCCCCGGTTTTACAGTTAAACATAGCCCTTTTCGGGAAACTGCAAGAACTTTGTTCACTCACAGTCTGTTGTCGCAGCATTTGTTTACGTTTATAGTGACTGGACCCAGCAAAAAATTTTCCACGGCGCCCGTATCGCGAATAACGGCCGAGTGTTTGCTTTTTCCGTTGGATGCACACTTCGTTTGTATGCCTATTTTGCATTCCTGTACGTGACTGTTTACTGTATTTTTCTTTCCTCACTGTAAACCCTGCTTGTTAATGAATGAAACGTCTCTGTGTCAAATGTACTCCGTCGTAATTTTTGATGACCCAGGTGAGGAAGCTTACGCTGTCCTCAGTTCATCATGGACAAAGTATGTTACTGAGACTTCGCAGGGTGTGTCCGGCCCCTCATTCACTGAAAATGTCAGACTTCACCTAGCACTACCTCCTGGCTCCCTGCGATTACAAACAAGTGGTTTTGAGCAATTTTAATTTATTGTTTTTAGACGATTACTTGAAAGCTAGGCGGTACATCAGACCTGCACTCTTCCTATGTAACTGTTAAGATGGGGAGGCGCATCAAGCGCAACAGGTAATTCTTGCGTTAATGCTTCAATGTATGTGCATAGCAAGCCCTCCAGAACGACTGTTGTGGTTGCCATTATCTGATGAATCCGAGGCCCCCTCGCGCAGCAGCAACGTAAGAAAACTACAGTATGCAACGTTTGCTGTATGCACTGGTCGAGTTGATTCAAGCCGACTCCCTCAGCCCATCCTGGCTGTTCATAATTCCAGACCGTCGCTCTCAACGTCGGCCATTCTCAAAGGTTATCCCTTCACTGTCTGCCTCCAGCTTGTCTGTGGATACAACAACTTTCCCTGTCCCGAAGGAATTTTTGATCACGTTGTTGACGCAGCAGACTAACACGATGATGGCCCTAAATCATGTTGTGGAAGAGTTGGTGTTCATAAAACAACGTCAAGACAGTTGTCAGATGATTGCAGGTTCCTCCGGTAGACAATATGAGTGTGGCATACGTACTCACCTATTTCCCATCCAAACTGTTGCAGGGTTCAAGGAACTGGAGTCTGACATAAAAAGCCAGCCATACAGGAAGGTTAATTTGAACTAAAATCACTGTTCTAGATGGAATACTTGTATGGGTTGAGTGCCCCCTCCGCACGGCAACTTGTTCGTCGGTGCATGAGGGAAGCCATGGGCATCGAACTACCGTTGCACATGACTTACGTTGGTAGAAAAGGGAAAGTAGCATTCAAAGATTCCGCGTTGCGACATGTTATCGAAGGTAAGTGTAAACATTATGAAAGTCTCAAATGAACGCAGAAGTGCTACTGTCGGAGCCTCTCTACTCAGAGACCGAGATGGAAGACATGAGCACGTAGATGAAAATTTGGTTTTACAACGTCCGAGACAAAGGAGGAGGGGTTGAAAGAACAAGAAGAGAAAGGGCAGGTAAAGCAAGCGTGTTACCATGTACCACGTTGATATTTGTGAAAATGAGACGAACGATTTGTGTTCATTGCCCATGGACGACAACAACGTGCATTCTGGCGCTTTCTTGTGCGTAAAACAAATCGATGTGATATAGTATTGTATGATATTGTAAACAAATGTATACAGCTTACACACAGCTCCAGCTAGTGCATGATATATATACATATATACATCATGTATATATATAAAAACCATATATATATATATCAGATGGTGCCTACATATGTGTAACAAATGCTTTTGAGATTAACGGTGACTGCGAACTCCATAAATTGATGACAGATATAGTATTATATGATATTGTAAACATATGTATATGGATGGACTTTCCGGTCAGCCTCTTTCAAAAAGAAGCACTAGACTCGATTTTCGCTTCCATTAGAGCTCGTCAGTAGTGCATATCCTCATTACGGTCGGGATTTGAACTCCGGCCATTCCAATCATGAGGCAACCATGTTGACCACTACGCTATTGACCTCACTTTAGGCACGACCGAATTATGATTATAAGGTTTATTACATCCACTTACATTTTTCCTCGCTGCATCCCAAACATGGAAGTAACATAACATAACGTCGCACCCAAATACCACTCGTGCTGCTCGCATTTGGACCGCCATTTTATCCAGCACAAACGTTCTGACACGTATGTGTTCCCCCATAACCTCCCGGAATGTCTCGAACAACTGACGCAGGGATGCGTATTTCTCAATATGTACATAGGCGTACATTACGGGTCGTCCATGGCCCATGCCGTCTGTAACGAGGAACTGATACAGCTTTAGGTTACAGCGGCCAATGCGGAGTGATGGAGGACCTACTTGTGGCGGTTGGTCCCATGAGTGGCATCGGCGTTAACCACGTCAGGGAACTGTCTGAATAACTGCACTTGCTCTCTGCGTGCGTAATATATATGCATGTACCTATTTTTGTCGTCTCTGATGACACGCAGCACGCCGTTGTTCTCTATATGATCCAGATTTTGTGGCAGATTTTTTGCTACATTAGTGCATGCTAATCTACTTACCTATCACTAGCGGTTTCAACCGATGACGGATGTTGCAAATATCCATGGTAGTTATATACTTGCCATAAACATCCGCAGCATACTGCTCCAACTCGGAAGTTGGCGTGTTGTACTCGAAAAGATGTCTCGAGTTGTTCACATCACTGTTTGTGAGCCGGCGAATCCTTGGATGTGCATCGTACAGCAAGGCAATTAGGTCGTGGTTGTGCTTCAACGTGAAGTAGCTGACAACCAACACGGTATTTCTCTCAACCATGTTAAAGCGTGATTGGCAGCATGTATTGTGGGAACTGTGCAATGGGAAGTGTTTGAACTGAACTCACTAAACACGTTGTATTCCACGGCTTTCGCTCTTACGTCGCTTGTTTTTTATACGACGGAACGCCGTCTACCACGTAAACTCAACGGCAATCACACTCACACGATCATATTTCAAGCATTCACTGCCTGATTTCTTGCTTGAAACGAGCACGCACAGAATATTGTGATCCTTCATGTATCTTTTGAACTCGATGGAGCTGGCAAATTCGCGATTCTCAAAGACATCTTTAGAGCCCTGTAAATAATCAATAACCTAAAATAAAATATAAGACAACTGTTTCAAATCATGGGGTTGAGTGTTTGTGGGCCAGGGGAGGTTAAGTGTCCGCACGAATTTTTTCTGAGTGCAGAGGTCAGGGTTGCGCAATTGAATGCTGATGGCTTCGGCAACGGTCAACATTCGAAATCTCACCATTTTTGATCAATTTCTTGGCATTCAGTAAACAATCCGAAAAGTATCTTTCTTACTGACAGAATGATTGAAGTCGGTCAGGTGAACAACAATCGCGCTTGAAACCGTTTTAATCACACCAATGTGCAATCACGTGGGATGGTGTTCACCTACTCTGTCCGACAATCGCTTCGTAGTAAGACCAATGTATGATGCTCGACAGGAGCAAACAAATGAGTACACACCATAACTGGTCGTAGAACACGGAAGTTTGTCTTTGAGTTGTGACATGATAACGGGTGTTGAACGGAAACTGGTGCACAATTTAGCGACAAGGTAGGTTGTTTCGGCTGACTTTCTTAGCTTTCTGGAGATAAGTTCAGCCATGGGATTTCTTCTGATAGAATGACTAATAAACACAAGTTTCTTATTCACAGAGGGTGCCTTAATTTTCAACTATACCGCCTGCATCGCTTTATGAATGAAACGCATTGGGTAGCCATTCTGCATGAACACTTCTTGTAGGAAGTCTAGCTCAGCTTGCAGTATCAGAGGAGCTGATCCTTAACGCCCTACCTGTCAGGCATCCTATGAGGTTTCGATTTTGATTTAGCGGAACAAAACTGTCGAAGTGAATGCATTGGCCACTCCGAATATGTCTTCTGTACACCGTTCGTCGGATAGAACCATCTTCTTACTATACCAATGTCCGAAGAATTTATTTCACCATTGTTCTCTAACTCCTTGGTGAATTTAACACTGCTATGAGCGGAGTTGAAAGATTCCATAACTTTGTCCATGATAACATTCTCTCTGATGACGCAAAAAATATAATCAACATATCGTTTCTAAAATGCAAACTGTTCGATGACTGCACCCAATTGGTTAGTCTCTAGTGTACTCATGAAAACGTCAGCTAACAGGGGACCTAGAGGCGAGCCAACTACCACTCCATCTCTCTGTCGGTAGATCGCATTTTTGAACAAAAACTAAACGTTACTTGTACATAGCACCAACAATTCTCTTAGTTCATCTTTTGGGATGCCCACGTGTTTGTTGATACGCTCGCTGTAATCGCATAATTAATCAATTGTCTCTTGTAGAGTCACGTTCGTAAGTAGCAAGGCAACATCGACTGAGAACATTCTTTGGTTGTTTAGGTTCAGGTCTTGGTTTGCGTCAATGAAGTGAAAAGTAACCCGGAGGCTGTGTTTGTCCAGTTCCAACCTGATGGGTTCTAGCAGATCGGCATGCCATTTAGCCAGAGCATGATAAAGCAAGTTGCACATATCTAGAATGGGCCTGAAAGGCACGCCTACTTTATGCACATTGGACAGACCGTATAACCTAGGGATAATTGTTGCATTTGGACGGATACGCTCGAAAGTGGTCGGGTCAATTATAACCTTCTGTTTCTTTATGCGCAACGTTATAGATATCGCCTTTCCTATAACTGGTCTTCTGTCTTTCTCTCTAATCATCTTCGTGAATTTGAGCTACCAGCTAGTATATCGTTCATTTTGGTAAGGTAATCAATCCTGTTCATCAAGATGACTCCTGTTCCTATTTCCGGTCTGGACAGCATTATGCGCTCGCTCTTTTGTAAACACTTCGATGCATCTAACTGTTGCTTCGTCAAGAGCTGTTTTACTGGAGACATGTAGTTGTGATACTGATAGCACGAGTTCACCAACGTTGATTTCAGTCTTTCTTCGTTCAAAGCTGACGACGAAGTTAGAGCAGCTAACTGATCATAGAAATTTTCAAAGTGAACGTCTAAATCAAGCTGGCTATCGTTACGACATGGACAGCAAAAATTCGGTTCTAGTAACTGATAACAAACACGCCGTCCTTAACCAATATTGACCGTTTTTCTGACTCACATCAGTCACTGTTTTTCATATTTATTGTGTTTTAATTAGCCTGGTGATCAAACAGAGAGAACAAGTCTTGTTTGCTACTTTGTCGTTCTCATGAATTCAATGGGTAGTTTCGAACGAATATAAGAAAACATCGGTCAAATATTGATCACAAGTGAAAAAATTCTTCACAAGATACTATATTCATAACGTCACAACACCTACCATCGCTAATTTCTATTTCGGCGCCAAGTGAAGTACAAACCGATTTACGGTCGACTAAAGCAAATCTTTTCAAATATCCTGATGCTCTCTGCCATGGAAATCGATGAACTTAACATTCCTGGTCGATATCGCGGAAATAGCGCCCAGTGTTTGATGATTTCTCATTGTATCGCCGTCTAACGGCGATTAATTTCCAACACAGTCTATATGAATGCCGAAGCTGCGATCAAATGTACGTGATGGTCAAAGTGAGAGTGAACTACAATCCCATCTACTAAACAGTAATATGCGTAAAGCTCAGACCCGAATCCGAATGGTGCAATGCAAATATATAACATCAAGCAAAAATTTGAGGAGAGTTGTAGTGGATCTAAACAGTATATAGAAACCCAGGTGTGAATAGAAAGTCGAAATCTGATGAAAAGTAAAACAAATATCTCACAATAGTTCGTGGAGGCACGTTGGTTTAGTTTTCCACCACACCAAATGAGGATTCTGTCGTGTTCCGCAGATATTCTCGATGTCACGACCGAGATAATTCCAACGACAGATAAATAAATAAATCAACTAAACTAAACGCTGAATTCTAACTCTTCCAAAGATTTGAACACCACCGACCCTGAACGCGAACAGTAAGCAGAACTCGCGAACTCGGAGGTGTAATATTTAAATTATTGATCACTCTGTGTATCGATTAACCTCGTTCTAACATCATGTGTACGTGCGGGGTTGAAGAAAATGAAAAGGCATGAATAACATTGAAAAACATGAAGTAGAAAATAGTGTACAAGACGCTACATTGTTTAAGCGAAATCGTCCACCTAATTTGAAAATTTTCAACTGTATACTGGGAGTTCTCTTTGCGTGTTCGCTTTGGTGGCAATCGTTAATGTTTGTCGCCTTTCATACGTTGCTTTATTGACATCCTCTCCTCTTTTCTTCATAGAGCGTTGAAATGCCGGAGGTCCTGCAAGTTACCCATCGTTCACCCTTTTTGTAATCCCTCTTTGCCAATACACCTTTCATCCTGTTTTCCTGGATTTCTACTCTCATTTTCGGCGTATTCCATATCCCGCTGCTCAGCCAACATACGATGTTGCACTTGGTGTTGGTTTATTGTGCTTTCGGACCTCTTCTATTTGTAATGCGTTGTGTTACGGCGTCGTGACCTATTGATTACGGTAATTTGGAGTAGTGTACGTGGTTTTAGATATACATTACGGCAAATCGGGATTAGTTACGTCGTCTTGGGTATATTTTACTGCAATCGGGGTAAGTTACGTCGTTTTAGGTATATTTTACGTCTGTGCTACAGTGGACAAAATGGACCAATCGGATTAATTTCGCGCTCCACCTATTGGGTTATTTCGGGTTCTGTGTCAAGAACGCAATTCATTCCTAACGCACTCTCGTATTGGTCGATGTTGATCATATTGGGTTTTTGTGAAATCTGCACATAATTGTGCTAGCAGGGATAGTCGCCACAGACGGAAAAAAGGCCTTTTCTTCTGTCCCGGAGTATCATAACCTGGCTGCTCTAAACTGCAGAAACATCACTTTGATTAGTACAGAGAGGAAAAATGTTGTTCCAACATTTGTCTAGCTCTCTAGTGAGTATATATGTAGATATATACGTATACTCTCCCGGCCTTAACGATCTTTGCAGGCAACTTGTTTCACTAGGTGACTATCCGGTTAGTGAAAGTTATATCGGACAACCAGCCGTGATCTTGTTTTCTTGACTGTGAACCTATGACCCCTTAAGTCTCTGTCCTGACGTATCTCGCACAAGCCTGCTATGGGGCTTGTTTCAGTGCACTGGAACAAAATTACCCACCACATGTGGGCAATTTTGTACATTCCAATAAGGTCTCCTCTTACCCGCCTGCGTTCGAGCGAAAATAAGTTCAACGAAGTTAGCCGGTCTTGCTAGCTTAGATCCTTCGTACCCCATACTATACAGGTGGCGAGCTATTGTACGTTTTCGAGGGCGGCTATGTCCTTTTGGAGATATGGCGACCAAGCTTGGACACAATATATCAAGTGGGGGCGAACTATAGCCGAGTACAGTGGAATGAACACCTCTGGACAAGGGTTAGCGATCGCTGATTTCAGTCGACATAACGCCCGCCGCGCTTTTGTCGTGGATGCGGCACATTGAGCAGATGGAGTAAACTTACTAGTGACTTCGATACCCAAGTCTCTTGTTCGCTGCTTAGTTAGTTCAACTGCCTATTCCTGTGGGCGTAGGATTTTTGCACATGGTCCTGAATTCTCCTTAGTGGAAGACACAGGACGGTGTATGTGTGTCCAAATGGACCATGTACACCAATCAGAAAAGCTGAAATCTGTGGTGATTAGGCGCACTTTCCCCCGCATGGACAAGAAAGCTTTTCAAACGCTTTACGGGACTTATATAAGACCGCTCCTCGTGTATGCCAATCAGGTCGTGTATACCGGCCTGAAGAGAGACATATTAGCTGTTGAGCGTGTCCAGCGCGCGGCCACCAAGATGGTCGCGGGCCTGAGTAATGTTACTTACGAGTCTCGACTTGAAATTCTTGACCTTTACCCACTTGAATTTCGAAGACTTCGCGGGGATTTAATACTCACACACTTCTTCTTTAGAGTAGGTCTTGTAGAACAGTTCTTCACTGTAGCGAATGATGACGGCCGGCGAGGACATAATAGGAAGCTTTTCAAGCTTCGTCCTCGGACCTTTCTTAGGCAGCAGTTCTTTTCTTACAGGGTTATTAACTATTGGAACAGCCTTCCTTCTGAGGTCGTCAGTAGCGCTTCTAGGGATCGTTTTAAAGCTTTGCTTGATTCTCATTTATCCAAAATTGCATTATGCGAATAATCTTTCTCTGTTATTGGTATTCACTCTAATCTCCAAGAGCGGTGCTACACCCTGTTTTCAATGATCGCCTTTCAGATCAACAGAAGCCCGCTGATACTGAGCAAGGAAAACCGACTGGATCCGGGAACCTTGGGTCGTTGCCTCGAACCTGTGTATCAATCGCTGAAAATCGCTGTATGGTTCACAATATGACAAAACCCTATGGGGAAATCCGAACGAATGCTGTCACCGACGCACTGAAAGCTCTACCCAAAAGAACACCATGTACACCAATCTGAAAGGCCGAAAGCACACCGAGATAGACAGTTGTAGCTGTCATGCGCAAGGGAAGTGAACCGACGACGTGCTAGAGAAGTGTGAAGCCAGTGAGGCAAAATTAATTAGGGCAGTGAAGAAAATGCAAATGGTGCAAACATTGGTAATCGACTAGTGAAGTGAATAGGAACGAATTTGAACATAGATGTAGGTTTTCCTGGGAGCCTCGTAGTTGGCAGCGGAGGTGTCCAGAATTCCATTGAAGCTTCTGCTCCATCAAGGAACGACAGGGAATTCCTCTAGATTCTTGCCGAAACTTTGATACACATGCAGTGAATGCCTGCATGGTAGAAAGTACTCCACTGAAAAGGGGCAATCACAAGCCCCCGTTGTAAGATTAACGTTGTACGTCCGATTGCCGTCGATCACGCAAATCCCCACGTGAGAGGCGTTGAAGCTCAGGTTATTTCCGTCGGCAACGTTTTCCGACATCAGCTGCACCGCCCTAAGGACCAAACGACAACTCAACCCCACGCAATCTGCACGATTATTGATGTGCGGGTATGAGCGGCAGGCATACACGAGCTGCACCTGGCGATCATTGATTATTTGGTCGAAAATGGCTGTGTTGCGCTCTATGGCCTGCCAGATTCGTATCTGGGCGTTCAAATTGTGCCGTTTAATGGAGTGATGCATCGCCCGTACGAAGTTGTCTCGCCGTCCGAATGTAGGGATTTTGGGGCTGCGGCTGTTGGTCCATTTTTCAAATCTCCTTAAGAGCCTGGTCATGAGGTACTGATTGTAGAACGCCGGGTCGGTGGCCTGCATAATAACTAATGCTGCAGCGTACCTCCAGCGGTTACGTGCCAGCATGGCTACCAGGAATCACTCCTTGCCGTTGGAAGTTTTGTCACGCACGTTCCGCAGAATATGCACTCGGCACAGTAGTTGATGGATGTACGGCATTTCTTGCGTAATGGCCTCTTGAATGACCGCGCTGTCGTCCATGATCGTCGTCCTTGTGCCCACCGGCCCCACGAAAAGAAGAAATTGACGGAGAAACATGGCGGTGGCTATCGTAGTTTCGTTTGCAAGCCAACTGAAGCACACCGGTAAGCCCACACCGTTTGCATCTACGACGACTAAAACGAACAAATTATATCGTTCCTTACAACTCCTGTGAGTGGCGTCTTTACCGATAACTTCGGGGTGGCGCCGACAAAATTCTATCAGCTCCTTACTCATGAACATAAAGTGTGTCAGTCGATTATCATCATCTACTTTATAGTAACACTTACCAGTTGTGTTCAGTTGGACTTGCAAACGACCTAGGTAGCCAACGGTGTTTCTTTTGGCGAACAAACTTGCTCGTAGGTTGTACACATCCTTCGTCGTTGTCTTCTTGTTGAAGTGCTCCCGGATGTGTTGAGTGATGTTGAAGGACACGGTGCCGTTGAGCAGCCACGGTCGAATTTCTCTGATTTCTTCCGTGGTGAGGCGACGCTTTGAGGCCTCGTATTTCGCAGCAATCACGTCGCACGGATGATTGTGCAACATAACGAATTTCGTTACCCGAAATTCGCCGTCCATGTTCCGGTTCACGTTGAAATAGGCTGAGCATCCCGTTTGACCGCTGGCCCTCTCTCGAACACGGGCGGATGAGCGCACTACATGTGACCTACGTACGCATGCGTATACCCGTCTCTTATGATCACCGAAAGCGGGTCCGGTGGATCGGATGCCGTACGAAGACCCCGATCGAACTTCAAAGCAGCCAACCTGCGCTCCAACTGCATTCAAATGTGGAAACTGCCGTTGAGACCGGAAATTCCCAAAATGTCCCTGAAATAGAACTGACGAATCAACAACAATTGCGCTCATGCTTTCAGTTCGGGAGAAAGCGTCCTCCTGACGTGTACTGCATATTTATTACAAGTGAAAACCAATGAAGACCAGCAAATCGGGAAGTCACCTGATTGGCTCACGGGGTGCACAGGGTTGACCAGATGGGGCAGAGAGGAAACCATCTCAGGGGGAGGGAGGTCACGCGCGGTAGGGGCAGCTAACCATGTTTCGTTAGGGGACACCCTTCCTATGCATCCCTTAAATAACTGGGCGTTTACTAGAGAGCGTTGGGGACGATGTGACTTTTGAGAACGTTCAGCGGTAAATCCCAATTTAATGTGCATTCGCAAATTTTCAGAATGTCCCCTTGGAGAGCGGTTGAGTCCGACGAACTCCCGACCAGATTTATATCGTCTGCATACAAGTAACATGGGCAGGCTAAGTCGTTGGTCAGGTCGTTTATGTATACCAGGAAAAGCAGAGGGGCGAGGGTTGATCCGTGAGGAACTCCACTTAACGGAGAACCTTTGTCCGACAGTACTCTCACACTTATTCTACACGACCTTCCAACTAGAAATGCCTGCATCCACCTGCAGGTTCTAGCAGATTTCAGCTTCTCGGAGTTTCTAGCATAGAAGCCTGTTGTTGATAAAATCGAAGGCCTTCTGAAAATCCAGATAGCACACCTCGACCACTTCTTTATCTAGTTTCTCCGTGACAGTGTCTAAAAACGTCAGCAAATTGGTATGACAAGATCTCCCCCTTAGGAAGCTATGTTGGGAAGCTCTAAAGAATTTCTGTTCACAGAAACTTACAGATCCTCTCTGGTAATATTCGTTCGAAAATTTCGCTGATAACACTACTCAGGCTTTCTGGTCGGTAATTTCAAACTTCTGATCGGTTGCCATCTTTGAAGATGGGAATTATAATGGCTTCTTTCTAGTCTCCCACCACTCCCTATTTCTAATGTGAGACTGAACAGTTGGGCAAATGGTGACTCCAACAATTTAGCCAGAGGTTTTAGGACTGCCGGATGGATGTGGTCAGTTCCTGAGGACTTTGTGCTGTTTACCTAGGATATCGCTTGCTCAACTTCGTGGGGCGTAATGACCTGATCCACCATTGACACGCTCACGACATTAGGCTGAGACTTCAGTGCTTCGTTGTCTGAGTGATAAACACTTTGAAACCTACCATAAACGCGTCCGCTATGTCCTTGTCAGTCGATATGATTTCCCCATTATAGGAGAGTGTGGTCCCAATTTCCTTTCTAAGAGAAGATATGGACTGAGCATAACCTCTTGGGGTTCTGTTTAATGTCTCGTGCTAGGTTGAGCTCGTAGACTAGGTGAGCATTTCTTGTTACCTTGATTGCTTCATTTCGAGCCTTTTTGTAAATCATGAAGCTTCAAAACCCCTTATGTTGCATATCTGCCTTCCAAGCCATGTAGTTACGTTGGAAAGCTCTCTTGACCCTGGGACGAACCCATGGCTTCCGACCTCTTCCCCCGACTTGTTTCTGAGGGACTTTCTTATCTGTAAGAACCGGGTTGTTACCGATGTAGATCGATTACAGACCGTCGACGTCCTCCATGGGGGCCGTTGGGTTCCAGGCCATCTTATCAGCTTCCAATATTAGTTTCTTGTCTAATCGGTGAAACAGTTGCACCTTGTGTGCCTGCTTCACTAACAAGGAACAACATTGGAACGGAAAATAAATCGTTACGTGATCACTCCTTCTCAGTGGTGCTGCGGACAATACGTTTGTGATGTCCGTGCTGTGCCGAGTTCAGATCAAGTTTAGCACCGAGGCCATCTGACCGGTTCGGGATCCCGTGGCTACTCTCACACGCTGTGTGAGTGTGAATTTGTTGACTATGTCGAACAGCTTGTGATCAAACCCTCTACCCAATGACCAGTTGACTTCAGGAGCATTAAAATCACCCAAAACGAGCAGGCGATAGCCTGATTGACAAGCCGACTGA